>JAOXNG010000012.1:151868406-151879573 GCA_028566535.1 Scolopax minor
CCTACTTTAAGCAATTCCTTGGCTCCAAAGCCTTCGACACTGACGACGTCGAGAACAGTCAAGTTGTTTCTGCCATAACATAAAAATCAAGCTATCAGCCACCAAACCACAAATGAAGTTTGCAAAATCATGGCTTTGCTATCTAGGTGTAAATGCAAGAGAACAGCGTTTCAGTATCAGAACCACTGGCCACATCTGGATAGGTTTCCCCAAAATATAGACAGGTTCACTCTGCAACCATTTGGCTTTGCTCCATGATTTGGCAAATTTATTTTCACATTGAGTTGTTTGATTCTCACAACTGAAACTTGGTTTACCTGATTAAAATAAGGGAAGTTACTCTTTTGTAGTCAACCGGTGTAAAAATTACACCAACTTTTCTGGTTTCCAGTGGCTGTAAACTCAACCAAAGCAGCTCAGAACTGCATTTCTTGTTGATGAGATCCTCTTGACGTGCATCCTGTTAAACAAAAATGTACTTCTTATTCACAGAAAACATGTGTGTTTAAAAATCTCAATGAAGAAAGCACCACATCTTTACTTAGCACTACATAAGATATTTTTGGCAAGGTGCAATAACTGCTAACTAACTTGTTATACAAAAATCTTTCCATTTGACAACATAAAACATCAGATAAGGTTGTTTATTTGAGCAAAAGTTCATATTACTGCACTTACTATTATGAGGAATGTATTACTTCATTTTTTAAAACAGCTTGTATTTGCTCAGATGGAAAAGAAATTACATAGTGTCTTTCATATTCAAGGAATCCTGAAACACTTCACAACACAATGAGAACTGACAGCATACTGATTGCACAGGGAAATGTGGCAACCATTATACCCTCAGCTTAGGACTTGCAACTTGATTTAAGTGAGAAAGGGACTGTTGGCAAATATGCTGATCATTTGAGTCACTGGAAACAAGCCAAAGTGAACTCCCCACCACCTTAATTGAAGACCAGAACTACCAGAAGTTCACCAAGTCTGGAAATAATGTAAATTTTGGGGTTTAGGGTTTTTTTTGATAATGCTTTTAAATGATAATGTTTATTCTTTTTTCCATTAAAAACCTATGAAAATAGTCCCATATCTTTCTATTCCAGAACTGGGGGTGTTCTTTCAGAAAGGGGTGATCAGACATGTATAGCAGACAAAACAACCATAAACATTGCAAAACGGACTCTTGCACAATTGTTTTTCAATTCATGGCTGTTGTACTAGTGGGTTTTCTGATATTTTCCAGTCCACAATGTTTTTATTCTTAGCCTATTTTATGAAAAAAGAACATAAGATAAACTTTCAGAACTTGCATTTAACAGTAAATATTTATTAAAAGCAAACCACGTATGACATTTGCAAACTTCACCCTGTCACACCCTACAAACAAAGATACACATGCACTCAAATGTGAGCCTAACAATGTATATAAAGTGACTAGGGAAATGATAACAAATAAAAAAATGTAAATATTAACAACTAGTGATTTGGTTAACAAGCCAAGATCTGTCTCATACGTGCCGAATACCTATCTAACCATACATGTTCTCCCTAGCTCTTCAAGTTTCTAATGAAAAACAGACACTACACACGCTGATGTAATGATCTGCCACTATTTTTCCAATTGGTCAAGAGTATGGTGTATGGGACTGTGGAAACTCAGTCCTACCCATGTACTAGTGGAACTACCTTCTCTTTTTCAGTATGTGCCTACAGGCTAGGATTAACAAAATGCTGTCTCCTCTCTTTTGCAACTCTTACAACTGTTTCCAGAAAGCAAAGGTCAGGCTTGATTAGCGTAGCAAAGTCTTTTCATTTTATAACGTCCTAGTCTTTCATGAAGGTCTGAAAGCATATGTGCAGAAACATAGGACATTTGAGATGTGGCTGCAGCAGGCCCAAACACCAAGGACAGTATGTCAATTCCAGGCTTTTGCACAAACTAGAAGTCCAAGGAGAATCTCTCCGGGTACCCTGGACAGTTCTCTGGTCTAAATATCTCACTGGATTAAGGGAAAGATATTTTGAGAAAATAAAACCAGTTCCAAGCCTATTTTTTAAATATTTAGTGAAAGCCAGCTGTGGATAAAAACAAAAAGCAAAATATGTTTTTTTGGAAAAAAAAAATAACTCTCCCAAGGAGATATTAACATTTGCCTGTAGGCTCCCAGATGGGCAAGTTGTGGAATTGCACAGGTTATTTGATGTTTGGTCTCAGTGCTGAGTGTCTCTTCTGCAGTGTGAAGATCTCTGGTCCCTACAAGCTCTGGAGTTTTTAAGAGAGTCTGAAGTCCCAAATACCTCTCTCAAAGCAGCCTGTAACTTCCATGTTCAGGCCTCAGTATCAGATCTTAACAGCTTGTTTTATGATAGAAAAATCATCAATGCAGTTCATTGAACAAACTTGAAATGTAGCCTTTTCACATACCATTTCTAAGGGCTCAGGAAGGACCCAGACTGGGTACTCTAGCTTAAGATTTAAAAGATTAAAGATGTTAAGGGGAGACAGGACAGTGTTCAAACCCCGAGTTCCTAACAAGCCTGGCAAATACATCCTCAGACAGAAGGACTTGGGGTACACTGCCTGGGTTTATTCACATGCCACTTTTCACAAATCCTTTAAAATATGCATGGGGTTTCATCCTCAATGTAGCTCTTTCATTTGTCCAGGTCCACTGGTATATGACAAGAATTACAAGGGAGAGCTGGGACTTTTTGCTTTCCTGTTGTCAAGGAAAAAGGGTATTCCCTCTGGACAGGTGCTGATGTGTGATTCAGAAGACTGGTCTGCAAGTCTTCATTTCCCCAAGACCCCTCCTATCTGCACACCAGCCAGGTCCTAAGGCAATATTTGGGTTCCTGGGTTGCAATGACTGTTAAGTTCTTGTCGCTGATTCAGACTTCTATCCCTGTTTGCTGCCCACCCAGGAACCCAGTGCTTGCAGCCCACCCAGGAACCACGTGCTTGCAGCCCCATTGCTCCATCTTGAGGTTAAACCTGAGTTTATTTAAACTCATGCCCTGGTTGTCGCAAGAAGAAAATGAGAGACAGGAGCCATGGAGCCCTCTAGCCAGGTCCAGTCAAGACAGCAGGAACACAGGTTGTATGGTGGGGCATGCTAAAGCACAAACCTGTCCCTGAGCAAAAAAGTTGGGATCCCATTTTGCAGAAAAGAAACATATTTAAGGTTGTCTGCAGCAGGTGAGGTAGTTACTACACAAGAAAAGAGACTTCACAAAGAGATCCCTTGGAGACAGGATGATGCCCAAGAGGCTTTTCTTATCTGCCCTTTGTGGGTTACCAAGATAGGTTCTGATCAGGGCAAAGTGATGCTATAAATTTGCCCCTTCCCCAAATATCTCCTGCCACCCCCACTCAGCAGTCTACATGCTTTGTCTTCAGTAATGGAAAAGCAATTTTCTCCAGTTGCTTATGGCAACACTTGAAATAATTGAAAAAGGCGAAAAGACATTTTTATCATTTTATTTCTTGCAGGTCGGGACCCTGATGTAAATTAGGCTAACTTGCAAACCTCCAGCTATTCTGATTTATGTGGAAAATCTTCCTCCGTCTTACTGCACCATGTATCATAATAACACATGACTTTGATAAGTATTTTCAGACAGCAGGTGACTGCAATAGCACAGGAATTGTATTTGCAGCAGTGATGAATAATGAGTGGGATTTTAGTCAACATAGTGGCTGGAAACTCAGCTTTACTCTGTCTTATAAACCATATTCATTTTGGATGTAAACCCATCAAAATTATTTAATTAGTCCAGGCCTTACTGCCCTGTGATCATGCACCAGTTGAAATTAGCTGAATTATCTTCTCTTATTTTAAATATTTCATTTTCAAAATGAGTATGCAAGGAGTATTAGTTGTCTCTGATATGTGTGATAGGGATTTCTTTTGCAAACAAAAGACATGGTTCTGCGTATTCTTATTTAAAGGGATAATTCCAGGTCAATTCCTTAAGCATTCATATGTTTGAATTAGCACCATGATCCTATTATAACTTTGCACAGTTTCAAATTTTCTATTAAACTTTCCTTTTTCAATGGATTTTAAAGATAAAAGAAAAGACACAAAGTTTTCAGCCAAAAAAGCTTTTGCACTAGAAGAAAGTTTCCATTGTCCTTGAGAGCAAAGAAGGAGGAGACGATATCATTTAACCAGTACAGCAATTTGGTTACATTTTATCTGAGTTTGGTAAAGCAAAAATGACTTGTTATTCTCCTTCAGTTAACAAATGTATTTTCTACTCATAGCACACCACAAGACTTCTTAAAACTTTTTTGTTGCTTCTTCTGTACATAATACTGCACGAGAAAAAAATTTACAGCGTTTTCTCTATGAGAAGTATCAGAAACTTCTTCAGCAAGAAAAGGAAAAAGAACTGTCTTTTGACTAGACCCTTCCTTCCTTTCCAGTAGTTCATTCATTCCTCCTATCTTTGTAATTTTATACGTCCTTATAATCTTTCAGCCTGCAAGAATAAAGGCAGGAACATCAATTTTGTGGGTGGGCTTTTGAAATTGTATTAGACTACCTTCTTCCTGTATATCTAAACCTAGTTTTCTTTTCCACATGCAAGCTTTAATTTGCAATTTCAGTTATGCCACTGTGTTTATTCATACAGATCTGAACATTCCATCTATAATTGGAACTTTGAATAAATTACACTGAACTTGCAAATGAAATGAACTTTATTCCTGAAGTTATAATGCAATTATTTATTAATTCAGAAAGGTGCTTAAGCACCTTTTAATTTCTTTGAAGTCAATTAGACTATTCCCAAGTTTACAGTTATGCCTGCGTTTAAAAGTTTCTTATTGAAAAAAGCGATATTGATTTAATTTTAAAAGTTAGAACTAGAAATTAAATATAAGAAAATTTTACCAGTGTTCCCAGAGACCAAAAGAATGATTAAATCTTTCCATGAGTTAAGGTAGAAACCAGCTATAACTTAAATAAAGAGGGGACTACATGAAAATTTTTTCATGTCATTGCTGATTATTGTCTGTAAACTAGACACTAGAAGATGCTGTATTACTGATGGTTTTCTGGGCTACATGAAGACTAGCTGCTGCTTTTTTATCTTTCTCTGCTGCCTCTGGACACTGCTGTAAATGTCATAAAAGTTAAGCTGCAACTGCTCCAACCACTGACTTTGCGGATGGAAAAGGCCACAGAGAGTCTCTATCCACTTGTAGGAATATCCTCTGATGGGTGAGCACCAAATTGGTAACCAAAGTCCTCAGACAACTGAAGCTGAAGAAAACACATCAACCAGGACTCTGTGTTTGTGTGCCAATTTACATTCCAAAAAGTAATGTCCTCCATATCTTCCCAACAGAGGCACAATGTTAACTCTTCCAGCTTGATGTAGAAAACTCTCCAAATTTGTGTGTGTGGATTGCTCAGCGTGGTCATGGTTGATCGCTTCAGGTCTGTGACAGTACTTCTCTCTTTTACTTATAAAGTAAGATGAAGAGTAAGGAGAAGCCATGCCTGGGACTGGGAACGGGAGAAAGAAAAATGGAAATTCTCTACAAACTCACACACAAGATAACTGGGAGTCGATGGGTGTGAATTCTTATTCTTAATTCTATACTGAATTTTGCACAAGTCAGACTCTTACTGGGATTAACCAAACACATGTCCCTGTTTGCCACCACGCTCAGTATATCAACAAAGTAATTAATCAGTTAGAAAGCTCTTCACAGGCACACAACAGAAAGTGACGTCAGCAAGAAGATTTCATGATACATGGTACAATGGGCTGGCAAGAAATGAGGAACAGCAGATTATATCCTTTTGGATCAGGTTCCTGGAGGCTCCTGAGATGTGTTGAGCTGTCTGCCACAACTAACATTTTTCCAATGGTCAATCCTGTCCATTGTGGCTTTTCATGTCAGTTACGAACCTGAACCAGAGGGAGTACAGCACTGCTCAAAAAGCCAGTTGATTGGTTGCAGAATGGTGTAATGAAGATATGGTGGAAAGGTTCCTACTCACTAGAAGCATTGATGCTGTATAAGGTGATGGAGATCAAGAAGTGATAGCTTTGCATGCTACATACTGCAGAATGAGATAGTTAAATATTTGGTAACCTGGGGTCTGACAGCCTGAATAGTGTAAATATTGCTACACTTGAACTTGGTGGTGGTGATTCTGCGTCACTGCTGAGGTGACAAACAGAAAGAATACTCCCAAAAGAGCTTGGGATAACCCCAGCCTTTATGTCATCTGGCTGTTCACAGCAGTTAATCCTGGAGCTGCATGGAAATATATATCGAAGCAGACAGGAAGTGCAAGACAGAAAAAAAGCCTTTATAGAAATATGCAGGAAGGCATTCAGAAGTGCACTGTAGACAATGCTAACCACTGTCCCAGAGGAGAAAAAAATGGGGCCACAAAAGCTTCTGGCAGGCCCAACAGGAATGTCCTTGGAACTTTACGGACCAAAGCAAAGCAACATCTCTCCTTCTCTCCTCTGGTCTCCTCCTCTTCCATCCTACAGCATTTGCTCTTTCCCGTTGCTCTCACTCAGTGGCAGGTGTATTCCCAGTCTGAGTGTGATGGAAAGGAGAATTGATTCATATGGAACAGGAGTTTATACCATACTAGCTGATACTGTTAATGGGGAAAGAGCCCCCCTTGCTTATGTGAATCTCAGTCAGAGAAAAATACTGTCAGCCCCAGTGGAAGGGAAGGACTGAGAAACAAACCCCGTCACCTGCATTTGCCACTTAATCACTACACTCCTCATTTCCAAGATTTTAACTACAAAATCAGCAACTCAGGAGGTTGCTCACAAAGACTATATTATATTTTCTGCACCCTTTATATTCATACTTACGTATCCACTTCCTTATATTCCTTTTTGACCTGGGAATAAACTATTATTTATTTTTTAGGATATTAGCACTCTGGGAGCCAATAACCTAGCCTGTTGCCAAAAGTAGATGGCTTCTAGATTAATTTCTTCAGATGTTTGGTTTAAGAGCAGGAAATACTTTAAAATTTAAATTCCTTCTGAAAGGCTAGTGGAAACATGTGGGGTAGTTTTTACCAATTTTTATTTCTGTTCTTTAACCATATACAAACAGTTGCCTTAGAAAATGGAGATAAGGGCAAATACAAAGGCTTTAAACCGTGCAAAAGAAAATGTTGTGCATTAGCATTCGTACCTAAGCTTCTCCTTACTAAAGTTCCTTTTTTCATTGTTTTACTCTTCATGTGGTTCTAAATATTAAAGAGTCCTTGGTCCCTAAGAATTTCTGTTCAGTTTCTTGTACTCTCCTCAAAAATTGTAAGTGACTGTATTTCTGTTTCATATCTCTTAGTTTCTCCTAGTCTCATCCTTAGCCCCAAAGCTTGGCCCCAAATGCTGTTTAATACTCCACACTGGTCAAGACCACAACTGCTAGTGTGGTTTGGCTATGATGGCACCACACAGTAGTTGGCCCTGCTTCTCCTCTGTGTCCTGTACGGTGCTCCTCTGACATTACTGAGATATGGATTTGAAGATTTCTGGAGTTCAAATTCCTATTCTGAAGCCCATCAGAATACTATTTTGTCATAGTCATGACAGGTGTTGTGAGACGTGAGATGTGGCATGAGAACACATGGGGCTATTTAAAAAATGCAAAACTTGATGTAATAATATTGGATGTAGAGCAATGGGATATACACCTGATCTGGATTCTACAAAGCATCTAGAGTCAGTTAGTCCCAGAACTTCATTAAAGTTGTTTTCACACAGAGAACTGGTCAAAGAATTGATTTACATTGTTGATCCAGAGAGAATTTCTACTATTTATTTCTTGCAGAAAAAACCAGTTTTTTCTGTCTTTCTCTACTCACACAGGGGCACACCAGGAAAATGGGGAATTTCAAAATTCATTGTCAGTTTTAAAGGCAATAGGCAGCTGGGAAGGAGACGCTGTCTTCCTGTCCTGTGGTACCTGTACAAGAGAGTTCTCTCTATAACTGTCTGGACTAGTCCTAGTCATTAAACCAGGGGTACTGTAGAGTTACAAGGATTGTGGTAGGAATCATGCCACATGCACATTGAGGTGCATGATTGAGGTGATAAGCTATTGACAAAGGAATTCTCTGTCCACAGAAGCAGTTTTGTTTTGTCAACAGGAAGTCTTGGTTTTGCTGATAGGACTCAGATGTGAATGAAGAGAGGTGACAATCCATGCCAACACATAAATAATTTTTGAAAGTAGATCTTTATAGTACATTTCAGAGCTTCCATGCCCTCCCTCCCACACATGCTGTCTATTTAGTAAATAAGCTCTTGTGTGTTTTCCTACTGCCTGGTAAAAAAGCAGGACTGTATACCCTCATTAGGCACTACATTAATAAGCGCGATTAACATGCATAATTAACTTAATTTACTTCACTTTAATGGAGTTCCTGAAGGTCCTCCAGTAGCACTGTTAAGGCTCAGAAGTAGCTGTGAGGACCTTTCCTCCCAGTTCTCTGTGCCAGCTGGATCGCAGCCAGCTCTGATCCGAAGTGGCTGTACCCATTGAGAGAGCTGACAGCCCTTGGGGTGATCCTTCCCCATGTTCTGGCACCTTAGAACGCAAGGGGAGGGAGCATGGGTTGGTCTGCAGTTGGCTGGGCAGATGGACTGCACTCCAGAAGAGAGATTACCACTTGGTGCCAGGCTCAGGAAATGGCCATGCTGGTAAATTGGAAGGCAAAGCTGAGGGAAAAAAAGTATATATTCCTATTAAGCAAATGCAATATGTCCTCACAGTGGGACTGAGGAAAAAACCAAACCAGCATTTTTTCATCTGATAGTTAAAAATGCCTGTTTCTGGGATGAGTAAGACCTCTCCAAAAAACTGCTCAGGATGAATGTCTCAGTGGAAGTGCTGGTCAAAGCAGACCAAAATAAGCAGACTAGACTTAGCTGTATTCAACAAGTAAAGGCTTATGAGGGAAGCATCATGTAGAATAAAAGGCCCATTTTCCTTCCCTCCCCACATTTCCTCACACTTCTGGGACCCTGGTTCATAAGCTCATCTTTCTGCTCTATAGACTCAGCTGCCTGAAGTGCAAGAAGCCATGGAATCAAGCTATCACATTTTCAAGCATATCTCATATTCAAAACTGTAAGACACATTTCTCACAGATGGTCATGATAGCCCTCATCAGGATCTGAGTCAGACACACCCCTCTAATGAGACCAGACATCTGGGGTGTTGTGTCGTCTCTCATGAACCAATGGTTATATACTTGAGAAATCGGTCTAACCCTTGGTAATACATTTTTTTATTCTATGATTTTTAATGGCTTGATAGACAACCCTTCCCAAATATTGCAGGGCTTTTAGGAACCTCAAAGGCTTTTCTTGATGCTAGTCATGCTATCCATTTTCTCAGCCTCTCCTGCTTCCTTGAATGTCCACTGTCTTTTCTGAACTTTCTGGGGAACTGTGAAATCATTGCAATAAAATAAAAAATACAACTGTGGGCAGCACACATAAGAAGGATCACAGATGCAATACTGCAGAATCAGTGAATTAGCAAACTGCTTCCTGAATGTCCCCATGACACTGTTAACCCTGCCCAAGTAGAGGAGGTTGTTCACTGACCTCTAAAATTGAAGCCATTGGGAAACATCCATTCCATCTAGGAGAACATGTCAGCACTTTCTGGGCAGAAGAGACTTCCTGACCTGCATGTGTCTGGACCACCAGCTTTCCTTACAGGCAGGAATTTCACCCTTACAGCTTTTAGCTCCAGACTTGTTTTTCTAAGCTGTCTACCTATGCTTCAATGATAAAGCTAAGGTGTATTTTCTAAGAGAGCTGGCTTACACAAGTGGATGCAAGGTGGACAATTCCTGGATCTGAGGCTCTCCACTGTGTACCCAGGCTTTGGTGTTTCTCACACAGCAAGGACAATCTATGTGCTTGACAAGTGGCTCCCACTGCTTGAAGTCTGGCATTTTAAAGCAATTTGGGGATAGTTTCATTCTCGTTCTTCCAACAGATTCACACTATTTTTCTATGTAGGAGTAAAGACATGCTTTAATGCTCGTTCTTTGCTGGTGTGTATATTGTCTTATCTTTCTTTCCTTCAATATTATACAACTGAAAGCTAATAGACTGATACAGTAGAAGTTAAGCTGTTCTGGCCCATGCAGGCATTATATATATATGTGTTGCCATTATGTAAAACTGAAGTCATTATGTAAAATTACTAAGGAAGTTGTGCAACAAAGGAAGAAGTCTATCTTATAGAAATAAAAATGTTGTCCTGGAGATCGCTATTGACACACAGCCTGCTGAGACCTGTGACTAGACCATGCTTCTTTCTTTTCATTGCTCTAACTAATTCTTTTTCAGAAAGCCAAGATGTAAATTAAAAACATACTTCTTTAATTAAAAGCATTCAGCAATCCTAGTGGGAAAAAAATGGCATTTAAATGAAAAGTCAAAAATCAACTTATGGATTCCCTCCTTCCCACTGCCCCAGCTCTCCAGGTGCAACGAAGATGCCATTTTCTGGTCTCTGTATTACCATTCTTAGCACAATAAAAATGAAATGATAGTTATTTGCCACTATTTTGTTAAAATGTCAAACTGTGTTGCAAGCAAAATGATTTCAAGTCAGTTCAGCTGAGTTCAGCTCAGCAGTGTGAGCTTTCTTCCTGCCTCAGCTCCTTCTTTGAAAAGCCACAGCAAGACTGATGGGGAGAGACGGACTCACTCCAACTAAAACTATACAGCCAAGGGCAGCAAATTTAAATAGGAACTATGGACAAAATACTACAGTTGGACTTGAAGTCATCAGCACCCAAACACAGCCATGGCTTCAGCAGCATAAGAGCAACTGAAGCCAGTGAGAATTTCTTCAGCTCAGCCTGAAGTTCATATGCTGGCAATAGAGTCTAAAAGTCCCAGGCTAGGTTCTACTAATGAAGCTTTGGATCACCAGGCCCATGGTGAGGAAAGTTTGCCTTGTTGGAGGGTACAGCAAAGCAACGACACTGAGACTTGTTCTCCACATGGAGCTCCTCAATAAGGCAGAGGATATCAATACAGACAGGGTTAAAGTCTTCTGCAAAGCTTCTATCCTGCTCACATCTATCTTATGGAGCCTCAAATATAACTCTGAGAACTGTCTCCAATG
>JAOXNG010000012.1:151965679-151976668 GCA_028566535.1 Scolopax minor
AATGAGAATGCCAGAATGGCTTTTTTTGCTCCATCCCCTTGTTGGGTGACCAAGTGTCTCCCTCCCTGTGTCCCCATGCAAAATGCTCGGTGCTTATCAGCTCCAGCTGAAGGGAATGGAAGTCTGTGTTGTGAAGCAATTACGCATGTCATTCCCCAAAGTTTGGCATATGTTGTATCTTGGATAACATTGTGTTTTCTTCTTCAATAGGCCATTTACAAAGCAGTAGCCTTTCCCCCTCCCCACCCAAGGAACAATCTCTATCCTCTCAATGTGATTACAGTCCATTTCATTCTATAATAGGTTTCTTTTATTACTCCCTCAGGCATGCAAATCAAATTTTACTTGGTACCAAAATCTTTGTTCTACAAAGAATGCTGGCATCGAGTGCAGTGAAAAAAATAGCATTTCTATTGAATATGGCCTGTGTTAATAGAACTTCACCATCTTTTTTACTTTGAAAGTAAACATCTGTCAAAGTTTATTTGCTCTGCTGGAAAGGCAGGAGTGTCTTATGGGAAAGCACACGATAAAGGCAGATAGATTATTCTGCAATTATACCTTTCTCTGTCTAAATGTTTAATTAGATAAGCTGCCACAGAGACAGAAATTACTTTGGCATCCATCTACCCCATTTATCGATGTTATAAATGCTATGGAAGTCTTGGAAAATTTGATCACAGCAGCTGCAGCAAAAGCAAGGAGCTGGCAGTCTGAAACTAGATCACTCTTAGCCCAGATGAGTTGCTCTTGTGCTATCAGAGTTTGGGATGTACCGACTTGAGGTTTCTCCTATATGAGAGTTTTCCCACTCCATAAGTAAGTCTAGCTTAAGACAGTAAAGGAGCAAGAATATTCAGACTCTGGGAAGGAAAGATTTTGGCTTCTAAATAATAGAGCTGCCCAGTTCTGTTGCTACTAAGGGCTTTCCTGTGCAGAAAGAAAAGTGGTGCTTTGTACAGATATTGTGTTTCTTAAAACTACAGTCAATAAATATTTGTTTAAAGGCTCTATTACCATTAAAGCTCACAGGTTTAAGTGTATTTATTTTCACACCGCCCCATAAAGACACGGAGGTTTGGCACTATCATCTGCACTGTATGGGTGGTATTAAGCCAACATGGAGCCCAGTTAGTAGATTCAAGCTGTGGTGTGAGAGTTAATAATTTGAGATGGCATTCAAATGGACAAAAGAAACAGTAAGAGTCAGCCTACAGCTACTACATAGGAATTTTAGAAATATAATCCTTTCTTTGAACTGCTCATCACAGTTATGTTTCTTCATGCCATTACAGGGCAAAACCACTTATTTTTAAATCAGGGAGATGGAGAGATTAATGCGTCAGCATCATCTGTTTTTGCAGATGTTACTGAAACACTTTACAAGAGGCAAATGTCATTGTAAATCAATATTTGTAATTGCAGGGCAGAATGATCTGTTTCCAATGGCTGAGGAGCAGCTAAATTCAGACACAATTATGAAACCATAATATAGCAGACAAGCAAACCTGCCCTCTGAAATGAGCATATTGCTTGCCACAGATTCATTTTCTGTATTGTAAGAACACTACTGAAATGTTAGCTTGTGAATATCTCTTTTCATTCTCCATATATAAACACACTCTACTACATTTGTCTTCCTGAACTGTATCATCTCTTCTGGACACCATTACTGAATGTAACAGTACCCCCAAATTGATTTTTTTTTTCTACATGTTGCTATTCTTGACCTCGATTTCCTCCACCAATTTTATTATTGCAGTATTTGTACCCTTGTTTCCCCCTGCCCCTCTAAAACCCATGGATGTTGTGATTTCAATCACTGGAACACTACTGCTGGATAAAAAGAGAGTAAGTTCATAAGCCCTAAGCTTTTACCAACACAGTAGACACACCATAAAATATGCATCACTTATAGAGCAAAGATGTTCTGGTTCCAACTACATGTAGCGGTTGCTATAACAATACTTCTATAGACATTCTCTCAGGGCCATATTCTGGGGAGGTGCGGGGTTTTTTTTGGTCCAAAAATACTAAGTATTCATAAGCAATAGCATCCATAAAAGCGGCAAAGCACTTCAGTGTGGATCATCAGGTTCAATGACATGTTAAATGCCAGCCAGAAGTACCAAGAAAAGAATATGAATTTTAATGATCTGTTTCCTTGTATTGGGCATCTGAAGACAATGATTTCAACAAGACAAAATACTTGCTTGCACCTAGAGCTGCCTGCAAAGTGGTCTTTAAAAAGCAACTTGGAAAAAAAATTTAAAGAGAAACTAACTTACTAAAATATACAATTGTCAGAAAGTTGTAATTCTTTCATGGGCTTATTCAAAATTTTTCTGTACTTTAATAGACACAATTCAGAATAAATTTATACATTATGTATTCAGTTTGAATTTAATCTTTATTTTCATTTTTAACTAGCTGTGTAAATGTATTAGCTTTCTAAATGTATTATATGATAATAAATATATTTTCAAGCAATAAAAACATAAGATATCACTGCTACTTTATCATTACCACTCAGACTCTAATAGATTGTCAGTTTCTGAATCAGTAACAGCCAATGTAGTTGATATATGAAAACGACAAAGTAAAATAAAAGTGAAATGAAAAAAAACCTAAATACAACTTTTTAAATTAATCACATTTAAAGCATGAACATGAAGATATAAAATTCAGTCCAATACACTATGTCTCATCTGTTAGAGCTCTCTGAATATCTTCTGATCCCTATTAATTCTCTCTGGTGCAAGTGGAGGTTGGAAAAGTATTCTGTGAAAAAATTCACTCTATTTTTGTAGTGCTCCTATGACCTTTCCTTATATTCTCTATAGATATCTACTGTTAGCAACTGCTGGAAGCAGGATGGTGGGGAAAATGAATCTTCTTTGGTTTTTAATGTGATCTAGTCTCTTGCATGTTCTTGAGTTATCTAGGAACAGCAGGAATCATTGAGATTTAACAAATTGAGCAATGAGAAGAGATTATTAAGAAGAAAAAAGCCCAATTTATTAGTTCATCTGGGATATTTGTAATGGACTTTGAGCGGAGCATCACATGGTATCCACGTCTATATAGAAAACCTCATTTTCTTTCTAGGCCCCATTACCATGACAGGTAACACACTCTACTATGTTCTCTTGCCTTCAGGACACATGACAGGTTTGTTGGTTGTCCTGGCTCAGCCTGACATGTGAGAAATCACCTTGCCTGCTCTTGATGCAGCAGATGCATGTAGACACACACAGAGCATTTGGAAACAGTGTGTCTGCACTCATAAATACAAACCATGGCCTGGTTTGTGGCTTTCTGGGTAAGGGACACAACACAGCTCTTGCCAAAGGGCTAAACCTTCTTCTTGCAAGCCAAGGCACCTTGTCGCTGCCCTGTGGCATCCCCACCTGCTCCTGAACCAGGACCTGAGAAATAGCCTGGAACAAGTCAATATCATCCTTGGAGTGTGATTACAAATGGAAGATAGCTCAGTCTCACAGGGACACAGCTTTGAGATCCAACCTTTCCTTTTCTGAGTTTTCCATTTGTTTTATCCAGCAGAAGTCTCAGGCGGCAAGGAGTGGAAAGAAACAGAAAAAGACTAACAAGTCCCCCTTTGGGGATGGATGTCCCTTCAGTCCCTCCCCAGAGAACTTTTCTAGTTTTCCAGATCTCTCCAGAGAGATCTTTTCTCTTTCATTCCCCAAATGCAGCCTGCAAATCTGATCCACCATTTCTGGCCAACCAGCATAGTAGTTTCATAATCCTTCAAAGGATGGACAAACCATGGCACAGAGGACATATATTGTTGCTTTATCATTCAGTGCCTCTAAAAGAAACAACTCTAATTTATGAGACAGCTTCATGGTGCTCACAGATGTAACACACGATCTATGAGCAATGAGCATCCATTCAGAGCAGAAGCTCTGAGGGTAGGTTACCCTATGGTACCTCAGACTTCCAAAGGGCAGAACAAAACTCAATAGCCATTTCTCCTGTTTTAATGCTCTCATACCTTGTGTTTGTCTTATTGGGACCTGCACCTTGATTTTATTTCTTTCCTTATACCCAGTCTTGCAGAACACTTATTCAAGCGCTCTATGCTCATGCATCTCATTGATCTTATTGATTTCTTTGAACTGCAGGAGGGAAAGAGAAGAGTTAGGTTTGCTCTCAACTGGTCTTGCTTCCGATTGACTCCAAAGTGAGTCTGGACAAGATTAGATTAACCTAATTAGATTAGATTACAAAATTTGCTTTTAGACACATAATATTAGGCAACAGAAATCCCACCTAAGTTTACCAGGGGACAGATAATGAGCAGAACAACCTCTATCTCTCCACAGAAAGTATCACCCTGTACCCTGTGCTGGGCCATGGACCACATGGGCTCTCAGTGTGCAATGGTGCACAAGCTCCTGGTCTGTGCAGTGAGACAGTCACATTTCTCTTTCTTGTATTGTAATGCCACCGTGACAAAAGCTGACTTTTGCTGAAGTCCCAGGTGTCCTTGAGAGATGGCAATAAAATTTTGTGTAGATTCCCATGCAAGTAAGGCTAAAGCTAATTACCCGTGTGTAAGGAAAACAGATGATTTGCAACAGGATTGCACAAATGTCAGAATCCACATATCAAGATGAGGCAGTTCAAGGAAATTCTTTGCTTCCATAAATGCCTATACCTCTAGAGATTAGTGGTCTAGACACTGCCAAAGAAAAATTCTTGACTATCCCTGCTGGGTTCAGTAATATAGTTCAGTAAAATGGAATTAAACTTGAAATCCAAACAAAGCAGAATGTGAGAGAGGGAGAAAATGTTTAGTCTGTGTTGGATTGCCTGTTAAATATCTTGAAAACTAGGATTTTTCTGTGTCTATCTCACCATAGACCTATTAGCTGAAAGGGCTGTGAGAGCCTGGACATTGCCTTCCAGCTGCCCAAAAGGAGATAAACTCATACAAGCTGTACCAGATAAAATGGAAATCTCTGCAAACACACAAAGATCCCACATTCCTAACATAAGCTGTAATAGCCTTCTTAAATGGGCCAGTTGTCCCAGAAAAGTTCAAGGCATTCACACTACTTCACAAAAGTTCTCAAAGCATACAGAAATGTATTTCCATAGTTACCTTTCCTAAACAGCCTCCCTCCTCCCCAAAAGAAAAAAAAAAACAAACAAAAAACAACACCCCCAAAAAAGAAGAAAAACCCAACCAACCTACCAAAAACCCCCACACCTGGGACTGAAGAAATAAAGTTTTACAGGGATGTACACAAGGACATAGCAAAAGAAAAAACGAGAGGGGACTTCCATGCAGCTGGCACCCAACTGAACTAGAGACCTCAATGTACTGGTTTATACAGTTTTTAAAATACTGGAGATATATACAAACATATATACATGAAGATAATCTTCTTAAAGAAATAGCTATTGGCATAAGATAAAACTATGCCATTTTAACTTCAACACAGAACCTTTTAAAAAAGGAAAATTAAACTTCCTAGGAAAATTAATTCTCTTTCTGAATTTGTGTAATAAAAAACCCCATAATGATTATGGCAACAGTGCATTCAACCACATAATGTTTCCTCTGCAGATGAAAACCAGTAGCATTTTTGGCAAAGGACACTTTTGCTAAGGGCAGAGGTGGTCTGACTGTCTGTGAGAGCAGAATTAACTGGTGTTTTGAACAAAAATTTATGTGGGGGTGTCCTGCAGGAGAAAGTAAATTGTCAGCCATTTCTAAGGAAGAAATATTCAAATGAATACAAAAAAAAGGTCAAAAACTGGCCATTAAGTCAATTACAAACAGAAACCGCATTTCTCACCAAAATCCTTTCTCAGCAAGTCTGTCCAGGAAAGAAGCCAAGAAAGGGGAATCTCAAGACATGCTGAAAAGACAAAGGGAATATGGAGGGAAGGAGGAAGAGGCTGATAAGAGTGGCATAGAAAGGTCAATGTGAGGTGGGGGATGGAAGACTGAGGAGTTTGTGTGTCTGGCGTTTTGACAAGCACCCTGTTGAGTAAGAGTCAGGGAAAATTGATAGGAATTGGTTTTAAGAGGAAAACAGATCTGCATCAGCTTTTCCAGAATACAGCGACTCAGTCTGACCATATCTGCAAGTCCAAAGCCTCCAAAGTTAAGATTAAGCTCACAAAGATATAAAGATAGAAAGATAGTACTCCATACCTTTGAATATTTGGGTAATTTCTATGGTCATGTTTCTTTATGTTTGTGACAAATTTGTCTTGAAGTTTCTTTTTCTGAAGTGTAATTTTATATTGCTCATATATAAAGGTTTAGCTATTAAAAATAAAAGAAGTCTATAGATAAAAAGTGATGTTAAATTAGAATTACATTTTTGGGAGTACACTTTAATAACTGCAGATATTCTTGGAGAATTGCAATTACCTAATACACAAGCATCTAAAATCATGGGAATAGAGAATAATAATTAAATCTAAAATAAACACAGTTTAGAAACAGGATTGCGTGGTTTTGCTATCTCAATGGCCTTAATTCACCCCTAGGAGAGCACTTGGAAGAAGCAGTACAAATTTGCAGTAATCCTGGTGCTAAGAAACTTGTCATGTTTGTTATATATGGGCTACTATAATAAGCTTAATCATCCCATTATGGTCCCTGTCATGATGGGAGAGAGCAAGGATTTTTAGAGCAAGTCCCTGGTCCCGCTTGCCAAAAGATACTGAAATACAGACCTTTAATCAAGCACATATCCAATATTAAGGGATGGGAATTTTCTGTTTCCATTGTTCATGTGGCCAGCAGTATCATGGTTGTTTTAGTTTGTATGATCTCTTTCACAAACACGCCAAGTTCCTCACCGCAGAGACTCCAAGGCAGCTCACTTGCAACCATAAAATAGTCTTTTATGTAAAGTATACATACATGACTGTGTAATTACCGACTGTGTTTGCACTAAGAAGCCCAAGTAAGACAATCTCACCTATAGTTTCTTACTTCCTTAATGCTTGACTTAGTAGCTTTCAAAATGTTCTTTTGGCAGAGCAGCTATTTGCATGTATCCATGCAGAATATTGATGGGAACTATCAGGTTTTTCTAAGCAGGGGTTAGGTAGCTAAGCAATTTCTTTGTAATCTTTTTTTTAATCAATATTTCAACTGGCTTTTAGGGATACGGCATATGTGGTTTTATTCCTATATTTAGTTATATTTAGCAGCAAGAATTGAGTTTCAGCAGAGTAAAAAAGCTATAGGTTTGCCAGGACTTTGAGAGAAAAGTCAGATGTGGGAACAGAAGTGAATGAAGAACAGGGTTGAGGTGAGACTGGTTGAGAAGCTTTAAGCTCCTCTCTCACATTGGCCTCACTGTTCTGAAGTGTCTGAAGATAGGTTTCTCTCTTGTTTGTTAAGCATCAGAGAAAGATACTGAATCATTGATCCTGAAGACTGGTTTCTTTCAGAGTATCCACAATGTTAGTGGAGGGAAGTCATTACCACAGAGGGAAAATAGCTTGATCAGTAGTTAAGGATTTGGGATGCAATTATGTGAGTACTTCTTCCATCCCTGGCCTGAAAGCTGACCTTGTCCCTGAACCTCCTCTCTCATCTTTACATCTCCAGGCTGTAAAGTGGAGTGACATTATCTTCTTGGATAATGCTGGAAAACCACTGGACAGCACTGGAAGTGGCCAGCAGTTAGAAAAGACTGACCTCCTTGTGGTGCCCTCTTCTCCCTCCCTTGTCCCTGAACACATGCATGGGCCAAATTACTCATTGCCTTTGACATCTGTTGTCACTGGAGTCAATTTTCTAATTTCTGAGACTCTCAGGCAATAGTTTCCCTTGCAATGAAATACAGGATGGACAGATTCAAGGCAGCAATGAGGGGAAAGTCAGGGGCTTCTGATTCAGGGCGAAGGCTGTGGGGACTTCTCTGAACCGTTCTTGCTTCGTGCCCGCTTCATGCACTCCCTCCTCTACCCATATTGCACCATATTCCATATTCTTACGGTTTGGGAAAAGCAGTGAACTAACAAAATTTGCTGATGATATTAAGATATTTAGGGTAGTAAAGGAAAAGTCCTGTGCTATGTCCCCTGTGTAATCTCACAGAGCTTGGTGACTGACAGGTGAAACTCAGTGGAGGCAAATATAAAGTGACACATGAAATAGAAATCAATGCAACTTGAGAGTATAACACCACAGACTCTGAGCTGACCATCAGTGTTCAGGTTTGAGAGCTTGGGTTTATGATAGTACAGTGATAATATCAGCTTGGTGCACTTCAGCTGTCAAGAAAGCAAGTGAAATATTAGCAATTATTAGAAAAGGGATAGACAATGAAGGAAAGAACACTACCATGCTGCTGTATAGATCCATATTTTGCCTATGCTTCAGACACTATATACATTTCTGGTATTCCCATCTTGCAAGGATTATATATGTCTGGAAAAGATTCAGAGAAGCACCTCAGGTGCAATCGATGTGAGAAGCTGCTTCTGTACCAGGAGTGACTAAGCTGAAAATCTTCGGTCTGGACAAGCAACAATTTGGGATTAAGTGTAGGGCGAGGAAAAAGAAGGAGAGATACAGCTGAGGTCTGTAAAAATTGTTGTTGGCATGGAAAATTTTGGTAGGAGAGATTATTTACAACCTCTTTCAGTCAAAGAACTATGGACATCAAATTAAATTGAATGGGAGGAGCTTGAGAAAAAAAAGAAAAGGTACTTTTTCTTCACATCACATGAAGTCAATCTGTGGACCTCCTTCTGCAGCATGTAGCAGATGACATGGTTTCCATAGATGCAAGGACAAATCTATTTAACATTTATAAATTGTTAGAAATGATGTTGCAAAATAAAAGAAGAATAAAAAAGAAAGAAAAAAACAAGAAAACTGAAATAAATTCCCCAGTAAAGAGCTATATAATATTTTTTTTTAAAATAAGTGTTTCAAAAATAGGGGATTTTTTTGTACCTTTGTGAACCACCCTTACAATTACACTTAGGAATGGTAATATAGCTTTTATTATGAGTTCATTGATAGGTCATTAACATCTTCACCATCAGTCAATCTAATTCCGCTTCTAGGCAAGATGGCCATCTTTGCTGATGCAAAGACACAAGTCACTGCAGGGGTGGTGGTATAAAGCATCTGTCTCCTCAGAGGACCAGACCGTATAGCTGCACTACTCTAATTTAACAGGCAAAACGAGCAGTCATATAGGCCAGCAGATAAGACAACTAACAGAAGTGGAAGAGAGAACAGCCACATAAGGCAAGATTTATAAAAAGAAAAAAACATTTTTTTGTTTGTGATGGATCATTAAAAGCTTTGCCCTTGGAGTTAACTTGTAACACAGTCAAGTAAGCTCTTTAGCTAAGATTAAGTACAGAATAATGATGTGACTTTGTGGATTTTGAAAGGCTGTTCCCATGCCACTGCAATCATTTGAAATTGTGAACAGATGGAAAGGTAGTATGCATAACGACAGAGGAGGCATCCAGGAAAACACACATTTCTTAATGCATGACCATGGCTTAAACAAAAACACCTTTAAGGGTTGATGGGCTGTGGCTGTCCATTTTCTGTCAGAACAGTGTAAGCAGAAAGAAAAGACAATTCACCCTGACAAGAAGAATTTAGGTTAAAATATAAATAATCTCTTTGGCTTTCTGTAGCCCGGTTCATCTTCATACCTCTGCCTGCATTTCAGGACCAGATTCTCTTCCAGCTCTGAAAGTCCACAAGACCCTTTGGCTGGAGGCCCTGGATGCAATCTCAATTTCAGGGTGTACCTTCTGCAAATGCCTTTGATGAGATCAGATATTTGGCAAGTCACTTAAAAAATATCTGAAGGACTGCAGTGAGCTTAGCACTCCACTTCCATCTAAAAATTCTGCCAATACAGGGGCCAGAATCTAATGTTGCAGCAGAATTGCTGTAAGTTATATTAAACTGGTCTTAAACTAGACAACTTTTTTTTTTTTCCTTTGGGCAGTTTCCATAGATCTTCAAGTAGGTTAAAACAGAACCACAGCATGATCACAGTGTGTTACCTGACCTAGAACAGCAAATCCTGGACATGTCTTTTCCTGGAGAAAAGACAAATTTGTCTATATTACTGTGAATACAAAGCTTTTTGCATTGGTCCACTTCTGGATCATGTGAGCAAGGGGCTGATTTTCACCCCACACACACCCCATTGCTATCCTTTAACCTTAATCAAGCAACATTTTTACACAAGAACGAGGGGGAGGAAATAAATTACTCCTCTCTGGAATTACTGATTTCTTCAACAGCAGTATCCTGGGAAATAAAATGTAGGCGCTTCAGTAATATCAAAGGCAGCAACTAACAAATGTAGTTCTTATTCAATCCATGAGTCCGGAAGTTCAGTGGGCACAGGGTGAAATGTGGTCGCTGCTATCAAAGTATATTGTCTACTCTGGGGACAGAATTTTGGATGTGAACCAAAACTTTCTTGAGGGAGATAAGCTTGTTATTCAGACAGTAAAACGTTATGATTAACACCTGATGAAGCATTAAAGAACCATAAAAATTCTGCTACCTGGGAAAGATTACTTAGCAGGAGGCTGCCTGCACTTTGGCAAGCAAGTGTGTAGCAGGTGAACTTTGTCTCTCAGCTTTCAGTGCAAAAGTGGATTTTACAGTCATTTTGTGGTGCAGAGAAAAGCAGAACCACCCAGTCAACTGCAGACATGAACAGACAGTCTCTGCTTCTGTTTGCATGAAATACTCCAGTTTATAGGAATTGTTGCCCCACCTATGAATTGCCAGTACAAGAGAAATTAAGTGCAAGTTAAGTGGGGTTTATGTTTGCTTTCACAACTTGTCAGATAAAGCTTTTTTTTGTGTGTGTGTGTGTAAATTTGCCTATTTGTTTCATGGAGTTGAGTAATAGGAGTGGACTCCACTACATAGCATTGTATCTAGGGAGGAATAGCAGGTAAAGCCATTGATCTGAACTACAAATGACT
>JAOXNG010000012.1:151988882-151998916 GCA_028566535.1 Scolopax minor
CTCCCAGTTAACTGCTTGCAAGTCTCATGTAATTTCATGTTCTGTTTGAATACTGAAGTCACAGATGCTTTTTTGGTGACTGTATAGGGATTTATCATTTCTGTTTTCCTCCCAGAGAATGATAAAACTATAATTTCATAAAAAATCTTTTTACATAGAAAAATAATTCCTAAAGGTAATTATTGACCATCTCTAAAATTGATACCATATTTGGAATATTATTTAATATCTACTATGGAAAAGTAGTAATAATAGGTCATCTCTTCACTTTTATTGCTTCTGTCTCAAAGTTTAAAAACTTTTTGAATTTAAGAATTATAGTGAACCACAAAAACTTTTTACACCAAATTGTAAATCCTTCTGTTTTATTGCAATAAACATAAGGGTCTGACTTTCTTGGCATAGGTAATTTTATTGCATCTATTACTAACAACATATGTCAGCTAGTGAAATCCAAGTCATTGTGGGAGAAAAGTTATATAATTTTCAGTTGGCTTTACTGAAAGCTGAGTGTTTGAGAAGCTCAGATACCTTGGGAAATGGTTCTTTTATATATATATCTAAAATACAAAGGCATTTTCTTCTTGCTGTTTCACTATTCTATGAAATATTTTCCCCAAGATCTTTCTTGAGCAGACCTTTTTCTATTTTCCAGTACTAGATCTGACATCAAATTACTTTTTTTATCTTAAGCATTTAAGTCCATTCAACAAAAACATACAGAGGTTTTCACAGTTCTACTCACCTGATTACTTTCTTTTTCTTTGTATTAAAGAAAGAAAAGGAAGTAAAAATTCCAGTGTGTAAGTACTTCGCAATTGGAAATCCTTGTTTGGTGAGAGTGTATCTTAAAAGGGATTGAACAAACCAAAATGGATTTTTTCTCACAGCAGACTCTTTCTTTCTAGGCTGGGATACATTTCTAATCTGTGTAGGGAATTAATTCCTTCAGTTTGAATTTCTCCGAGCCAGGGCTGACTCACAGATGAATGCACCTTATGCTACACTTCTCGGGTACCCCCCTTATTGCAAATCAAGGCAGGTCTTGTTAAAGACTAAGACACCTACATGTGAATATCTACTGGTAGGCTTGTGAAAAAGCACTGGGGTTTTCAGAACATCCACCTAGCATCATCAGTGATCCCCATATAGCATCAAAGACTTCTTTGTGGAGCTAGCTGATGAGATACAGTCTTATGGGAGACCCCTACTCTTCCCAAGTGACATACACATGCCATGGAAATAAAATTTCACCTAAAATTCACATATATGTGAGCTATAGCATCCCATGCGGGCTGTCTATGAACTGGGATAGCTTATGAAGATCTAGTCAGTACATTCAGAGGAGTTTGGTAAGCTATGCAGCTAATAGGTATCTACTTCAATGTGAGCTAAAATCTCCCAGAGTTACACAAAATAAATCATTCTCAAAACTAAAGAGTTTAAAAGGTCTAAGAGGGACATGAGGGGTTTTTTTTCCTGTCTCAATATGGACATTTCAAATCCAGTCAATGCCAGACTCTTAAAAGCAGTCTCCATTAACAGGCTTTCAAGTATATCCAGGTCTTTTTTTTTTTTTTTCCAGTTTGGGTACTCTTTTCCCATAGTGCTACACATTTTTAAAGGGTTTAAAGGGGGTCCTCATCCACTTGTAATCTGTTTGTGCCACAAGAAATAGAGGATAAAATTGTTTCTAACCCTGTAGTCCAGAGATCTCTGCCTTTTTAAACTCCAAGTAAGAAAGATGCTGTAAATTACATACTGCAATGGCCAGAAAGAATGTATAGTCATATAATCAGCCACAATATGACTGTAAGAAGGCATTGGACTGCATCTAACTCTTATTGAAGCACCAAAGTCGTCAAAAGCCTCATATCACCAGGGGTATCTTTCAGACCAAAGACATGTTACAGCCTGTAAAAATTAAGTTAGCCATTATAAACTTAATCTACAATCTGAATGGCAAAATTGAAAAGCACTCAGGCATTAAACTGTGCCTCTTAAAGGCAAAATAATAAACCAATATGGTTAATAAATAAATAGCTTTAAAGATTGCTGGGAGCGGGATAGCTGGGCTGAGCATTTCAGTGGAAATTATAATGTATTATGGCTCTCAGCAAAGTTGAATGTCTTCAGTAGTCTGCTTTTGCCACAAGCTGTTTTGTAACCATTATTGGTTTTGTGGAGAATCTTATGCAACCTTTCTGGTTTGTTTGTCTTTTTTTAATTTAAGAAAGTTAGGTGGTTTTGTCAATGTGAAGTGCTGTTTGGAAACTGATTAATTCATCCTTAAAACACATAGCCTGCTTGACAGTAAAGATAATTAATGCTTAGTAATAATAATTATTTTTTTTTGTTCATTGATCAAAGATCTTTATTAGGTTAAGTCTAGTGTAATTAGTTCTCTTAATGAACGTGACTTTGGCTACAGGGTTCATAAATAGAATGAGAACAACAGAAATAAGCATATACACATTTGTCCACATTCCAGCCTCTTAAAACTGACATGATACAATAAATCAGAGGTTAAACTCTGCTTTGCAGCACTGTGTCTGTAAAAGAAATCTCCAAACTCTTTCATCATCTTTGATAATATATGCAACATCAGTTACAACACCTTAACTTTCAACAAGACTTCATCATATGATCAGTTGTTAATTTTAATGAGACTGCTGTATGAAGTACTCTTTTGTGCTGAACTGTGCTTAAAACCTTAAAATGGGCCAATCTGAGGATTACTGTGATGCTGGCCATAGGCTGGGCTCTGAAGTATTTATTTAGCTGAATCCAACCTTACCCCAAGCGAGACTTCATAGATTTCAGGCAGTAAGATCACTCATTTACTGAAAGTAATTTGCAGAATGAATTATCTGCATGTATCATTTTTTGAGATGTCTGCTTGGGGCCTTAATCACAACTACATTTGTGGCCCCATTTTAACACATGATTAAGACGTCATTATTCTCCAAACAATTCTACAACATGCATGAAATCAGCATTGAAGTACTTTGCTCAATAGTGATGAGATTAAAAAGAAAAAAAGGGAAAAAAAAGACAATCAAAATCTGTCTGTTGTCTTTTATCTCAATGAAAAGGGACGATAATCATTTGCATTTACAAATGATGGCTGTACTTTACGCCCAGACCGTGACAGTAAAGAAAATGCTACAGATGAGGAAAACAGGTTATCATGAGCTGAATAACTAAGATCATAAAGAGATTACAATATAGCTGAGATTCTTATCTCTGTCTTTTGAGATCCAATGATCAGATAAGGTTCTTGAGCTCAGAGGCAAGACGCAATAGAAAGAAAATGACAATTGTTGTCAATATTGAGAGAGTTTTCCAGCACAATTCTCTGATTTTGCAAATAACATGGTTCCACTATTCCACTCTATGTATAGAGAAATGCAAGATGTTGAATCACTATAGTTCAACCATTTGCCTGCAAAGCCACATTAACTGACTGTATGCTTGCTCCTGCCATGTTGTAAATGGCTTGTAACTTAAGAGAGATCTCTCTCCTCCTGGTATTTTGATTTCAGTAGAGCAGAGAAACCACTTCCCATATTGAAGTTGTTTTTACAGCTCTGGCTACTTAGCCTATCTATAATTGGTATAAAATAGTTGGATTCTTTTGCAGATGAGATCCACCTAGGATTTTAATTTCAATTAAAAGATCCAGGCAGTTTTCCTTTTTCCTCTCAGTTTTGACTATATTTGTACATTCCCAGTAAGTTCTATGTTGAAACAACCCGAAAAATTTCCATGTGAAGCTCTTTCACTTGCCTCACTTCATCTCCTAACCCATCTAATTGTGTGCAATTATGGATAAGGCTGTTGCTTGGTTATGATGTGAAACCCAGACCATGTTTCCTCAGTTTGTTATCCTGCCAGCTCTTCTGAGACTGAAGCTTTACAAAAGTCCCAAATAAGGCAAAGTTGCATGTCATTTGGATCTTTAACAACAACATTTTTATCTACTTTATCTTTTTCTTAACCACAGATATTTTCTCTGATTATCTGGAATTTATGTTAATTTTGGCCTAATAAAGCAGTGGTCATTTGCTGTTCACTATCATTAGGTTCAGTTGATCCCATGGAGGGTAAAATGGACAGGCACCCCAATTAACTGAGTTCATTGCAATATATTCTACATGAATGCAGACAGAAGAGGACAATTTCATATGCAAGGACACACTTCCCAAAGGTGCTGCTGAAAACCATGTAATCTATTTTTTTTCAAGACAGACATTCTTCCTTTGTCCAAGTTCCATAATGCTTCTGGCATTATTACTTGTGAGACACTAGGCATTGAGGTGACACTCTTGCTGTGGATGTGTCATCTCCCAAGTCTCTTAGAAGAGGCTGCGTGTTTTCCCTTGAAGGGGAAGGAGATATCAGGGCTTAACAGGAAAGTAGATGCTGGATGAGATAACAGGACTGCAGGCTGACATATGCAGAGAAAAATGAGATGAAGTCACAAAGTATTTCAGAAAAACTGTCTTTAAATTTTATTAAAAATTCCTTTGTCTTTTTCTCTCTGAGTTCAGGTCCAGCTGCAGCCAATTTAAGAGACTGAAACTACAAACAGGTTCAACATGATCCTAATGCCTGGATGTGCTACATAAATGCATATACATGAAAAACACTGACAGTCCAGTGCCTTACAGTCTTGTCAATTTATAGACATATGACAAAACATCGTCCTCAGAATTAACAAGGAACTCAAGCAGTGCTACTAAAACTTGGAAGAGGAGCATCAGGAAGAATATAAAGTGTTCCCACCCTCCTGTTGAATATAGAGTCACAGAATAAAATATTGGAAAGAACTTCTGTCAGTCATGTAATTGCTCCTGGTAAAAAACAGGACAACTTCAGAGTTGTAAGGGGTTTCTGAGTGCCTTGTCCACTTGAGTTTTGAGTACCTCCAAGGATGGAGATTCCACAACCTCTCTGGGTCCCTGTTCCAGTATTCATATTTTGTGTCCTATAACTTTTGCCAATTGTCCTGTTGTCTATTTTGTGTGCATCTCTGATGTTCTGTCTCCATCTTCTGTATAGCCATCCATTAGACAGAGGACACTGGGTCCCTCCTTAGCCTTTTCTCCAGAATACTTCTCTGATACATCATGTGTCATAGACCTTAGACCAACCTCACCTCTCTCTGCTAGACTCTCCCTTTTTGTCAAACTCCTGTGCTGAAGGCCCAAAATGGAATTAATTTTACCAGTAGGTTTCTCCCATTAATCTGAATGTCTAAACATGTGTTTATTCTTTAACATGGTCGCTGAGCACAGTCAGTAAGTTATTTGTTACCAAGAGTCTTCCAATGAGAAGATTTATCTAAGAAGCAAGATATTGCCAAATTATTAGATTAATTAATAGATAAATCTCTACAAAATCAATGGGAGCTGGATCAGAGCCTTGTCTCACTATTCCAGTGTTATGGCTGACAGAGACAAACCAAGAAATAGAACATTCACAATTCTCCATTGTGAATGACCTCTCAAACTCAGTGAGACTTTTTGACCCTGGGGAATTGACAATAAAAGGGCTTGTTGGTTGCATCAGAACTGTCTGAGCTCCCTGAGGGCTGAATGCAATATCAGGGCCAGAAAAGGAGGCAGAGAGGTCATCAGCAATAGTCAAAAATGCTCCAAAACACAAAATCCAGGACTTTCTTTCTTCATGACTAGGCATTAACTTTCTAACAGGTTATTGTGAAGGTGCTGGCACATCCAGCTTATTCATTCCACACAGGTTTTAGCAAATTTAGACACATGAGAGACCTGGGAACGATTCTGTGAGAGAGAGAAAGAAGCATATAACAGAAGAATATATACCTATGACAGGGCAAGAGCCAGCAGTGTGTTTTCCATTCCTCTGAGGAACAATGGCTTGCAGACACTGCAGGTCAGGGGAAACTGCTTTACCTCCTGACTGTGGTTTCACCCTCAGCAATGTCTATGTATGAAGAGCCACAGGACAGAGAAGCCAGGACTGGAGTTGACTCAGCATCAGTGAGCCAAAAGAGACAGCATGGATTTGCACAATATCCAGAACATGCACTCAACGCTGACCCATCAGATGTGTATGCCAGGAGCAGACAGGACACTTGTCACTCCATGCATCATGATTCAATCACCTTTTTACTGAGATAATGCTATCCACATTTATATGGATCTCCATTCAACTATCAGTAAGTTAGAGACAGATCTTTCCCTCAGAAGCTTCCCATCACCTATCTTTGTGTGATGGTAAACTCTGGAGGGGACAAAGGCGTCACCTCAAATTAGCAGCAAGAGCAACTTTGTAGATCCATCTACATTGGAGAGTGCTAGGTAGCTGCTGTGTTGATTTAGGACTTTTGGGAATTCTGAGCCATGTTGTGCCTGCTAGAGGATAATACTGGCCATGACAAGGATTTCAGCAGTGGTTATATTCTGGCCTGATTCTTCAATACATTGAGACTTATAACTACTATTCTTAAAACAGCAGGGCTGGAAGCTAGTTTACTGCTCTCCTTCAGACTGTGCTTAACATTAATATATTGGGGCATCTTAAAAACAAAACCAAACAATTTTATATGGGAAGACTGCATTACTTTGTCTCTCTAACTTTCAAACCATGATACAGAATACAATACAGTAAGGCAATATCATTAACATGTCCCCCAGTTGAGGGAGTATTGACAAGAGATTTCTCAGTGAAATTCTAACTCATTTTAAGTGTGGGCAATATGATACAAGCATTGTTTTTAATAGTGTCATGAAACTAGGATTGTCTTTTTTTATTTTATTATGAGTCTGAGAGGATGACGCTTATAAAGGCTAAAGGAGGAATTAAATTATTCTACAATAGGAGCTCCTAATGACTTTGCACAATGATGCATAAGAAGAAACAGTGTTTTACTTCTCCCATTAAACAATAAGTTTCTCTGGTGCCCATTGTGTCATAATCCTATGCCAACATGAAGGAAGTTTACTCTGTGTCTCTGCAGAAGTTGATTAATTAACAATAGCAACCAAGACACATTAAAAAAAAAAAAAAAGTATTTTTACTTTCAGAGATGCTTACAGAGAGGATTGTGTTGCTTCTTTTTCCTAAAGATATCTACTCTACCTAAAGCTCCCATTGATTTGAGCTTGCTTCCAAATAGTGGAGAATAGGCAAATTTTGCAAATCAGATAGATAGATGCTATTCAGCTAAGAGCACAGGACATTAACTGACAAAAGATATCCGCTGCCAGATTTTCCAGGACTTTCCACATGACCTTACGTTCTCCCCGCCTCAATCCTATAAAATGAAGATGATTTCACTGCCTCTATTTTTTGAGTCTTTTTTCTATTTAGGTCTTCAGTGCAGACGCTGCTTCTTGCTCTGTATTTGTACAATACCCTAGAAAACAATACCCTGAGCTCAGCTCATCTCATTAAATAAACCGCAGCAAGCATTTTCCATCCAGCCATTAATAAACAGCATTGTCTTTCCTCCTTATCAACTGGATGTCTTTCACTCTGAGTTAAGAATCCTTTTCTTCATCTTCCTTTTGCAACAGTTTGCAGATAATGTAGTTTGAATATTTTTTTTGCAAAACAAATAAGCAAAGAAAGACAAACTTGTTACCATGGCTCAGCAAGACTCCATTTAAGAACTCGATGATACAAACAAACCAGAAAGATGAATGTAAATGGTATTCCAATTAAGTGGGACCCAGGATGTCTCCGTGGGTACATTATAGCATGCAGTGGAGGTGGTAATGTTGAAGAGGTAGCTAGGAATAGCCTCCAGCATTAAAAATTTAAACCTGCAACTTGTTCACAGCTGTGACTGTGCATGCACTAGGAGAGAAATGACACAATTGAAAACGGAATCGGCATATGTCTGCCAAACTCATCCCAAGGAAGGGAAAATTTAACCTCTGTGTTCCCAGTAAGAGTGAGAGTTTGCTGCAAAGTTCACGAGAGATGTCTAATGGCAAAAGAAGAAACAGCAGTGGCTGACAGAGGAACAGGAATAACTACTACTCAATGTGGTACAGCAGGGCTGAAAATTAGAGCATGGCCTCTCTGAAGGCCAGACTAGTCCTGTTAACTGTGGATGACAGTCACTCATACCTGTGTATAGCCGCTTGTGGGTGGCAATCCATTGCAAGCCTTCCAGGGTTAAGACAGGTATAAAAAATTTAAAAAAAAAAAAAAATCAAAACATTTGAAAAGTTATGGTTTGTGTAATTGTGTGACAAAGCTTGATTTTGCTAGGATAGAATGCAAAGGGCTTTAAGGACAGGTGTTGAAACTAATCACTTATAAGACTTCCCACACCGTTCAGCCAAGTGACTAAACTTTAGTGCTTTGCTAGGTGGGCCTACTCCTTCTTGAGAGAGCAAAGTTGTTACTGATCTTATTCATAAATATTCATCGTTTCATGCATTTTTTTCCATGTGTGACATTTAGTCTTGATTAACCTTTTTTTCATTTAGGTTTAGTTTATATGGTAGAGATGGCCATACCCTCCAGGTTACTCTCTTCTTCTGTAATTGTCAGGTAGAATGTTTGTCTTTTTATGTAAGAATATCAGAGCTATCATGTCTATGATTGTAGCCCGTATTTGTATTATTTCTTAATAGGGAAGGGCCACCAACCATTCCTTGGAAAGCTCAGCCATTCCTTTTGTCAGATCATATAAGTCTGTTTCTAAAATTAAGATATGGATCAGCTCAAGATTTGATGTGAAGAGAGGGGCAAATAGCACAGACTCATCTCTGACTCTTGTTAAGATGACAGTCCTTGCCAGGAACTTAACTAAGGATACGGTTGTCTGTGGGATTCTGCAGTCTCCAGGAATACAAACCCTTCAAAACATATGTTGACAGTCCATTACGTTGACAGGAAAGTCTACTGGGTGGGATGCTCTGAAATACCTGATATACCTACGGTATTGGATAACAGAATTACTGTCCTACTCTGAAAGACAGTGGAGAAAAGTTATACCTGTATACTCGATAGCTGAGGAGGCAATGGGATACTCATTTGAAAAAGAAGAGCCCAGTATTAAGACAGAAAGACCAATCCTAATGAGGCTAAAGAATGTCTCTTTACAGAGACAAGCCTGCAGCCTGGGCAGCCACAGAGAGAGCAAACAGCAGGACCTTGGGTCAGTATTTGGGTATGCAGGAGATGGACTAGGCCGAGCTCCAAATGCTGCTTGTAATATCCTGAGTATCCTGAGACTCATCTTTCCATGGAACCTCCTTAAAGGAGATGTATTCATTTATGACTTTACCTTCCCCTGGGCTATGTTGCATTTAGTATGGAGTGAACTGCACTCCTGATGAACCTTGTGTTTGCTGTGGGCGCATTGTGTTTCTCCATTTAGGATATTGTAAAGTCTGGCTCCCAGTGGAGCTCTCAGATGAGCCACCCTCATTACATTGTTATTGTTACTCTTTTGTCTTTGGCTCTCTGTTGTGTATTGCAGCTCAAGTGAACATTTCAATAAAATGCCAGCTCGTGTGGGCAAGAGCACTGAGCTATCAATTTTGTCATGAGCTGGATGCACTTACTATGATGAAGCAATCACTCATCAGAGGAAACAAACCACAGCCAGAGGTGGTGGAGGGAAGTGTTCCAGCATCTGAATGCACATAGGGAGTAACTTTGGTTTACAGTAGCCTGACACCTGAAGCTACCTGAAAAGACCATAGCAACAGACATTCCACAGAGCTCTTGGTTGTATTTGCAAAATCAACAGGACCACAAAATTATAAAGGCAGAGTGGTTTTTTTTTCTTTTTTTTTTTTTTCACTCAGTTATGAAGAAAATGTAGGCAGCAGATGAACCCAGTTTAGAGAATTTTTGGATTACCAATGCACTGCTACCTGCCCAAAACATCCCTTCATTTTATAATTGCAAATCAGAAATATATTCTGCCAGTCAGAGAACTAAGCACATCATTGAAATACGGGGCAATCGGACTTGATGTTTTCTAGTTGAATTTGTTGCAAATGGGCACAGACAGTGAAACAAAG
>JAOXNG010000012.1:152053068-152066966 GCA_028566535.1 Scolopax minor
CATACTGGCCACCAGAAGAGCTTGTGACACTAAAATTCAGAAAAAAAAAAAAAAAAACAACAAAAAACCACAAAACCCTCATCTTGTCAACTTCTGATTAAGTGAGTTTGGACATATTCACGTGCTTGCACAAGATCTTGCACTAAAAGATTTGCAGATTTAATTGAAAGAATTATTGAATTTCTTTACAGGGATTGCATTTACCTACATATAAAATCAGGGCAAGCAAGGAGAACATTCAGTTCTCATGTTTTACCTCTAGAATTACAATTTTACTTATTATTCAGCTTCAAGAGGGAAATTCATCCTCATAATTGTGGCTGCAGTGAAATTGTTGCATATTCTTGCCCCAAAGGGTAAAACCTGCTCTCAGTGGTGACAATGTAAATCTTCTGGGAAATTTCATAGACTTATCAGGGTTTATGTATAGATAATAGATAGAATCTTATACTTTTGTCTAGAGGAATAAATGTCTAAAAAAATCTTTAATGAAAAAATATCTTCCATTAGCAAGCTAAAAGCAGATGAAAAAATAAAATCCTGATGTGATCTTCTCCTTCAGAAGCAAAAAAAAATCATTTAGGATGTCTAATTTTTTTGCCATAGTTGTATGTTATACTATACAACAAGCCCTATCTGCCATCTTTGCATTCAGCTCCGCTGACCAAGAAAATAAATTAGATTCCAGAATCTTTCTGCCCATGGTAATGGCTTAGTATAGAGAGCCATTAATGCTGTAAATTATACTCCCAGCTGTTAGTAACATGTACGTATCTTTTTTTCCTTCTTCTGGTTCAGATGAATGTCAATTAGCTCAACAGTATTTATGCTAATATTTTACTTATTGCATGCAATTGTCCATCTGTTTCAGTAACAATGATTCTGCTGGAAGTAAAGGAATTAGATTTACTTATTGTTAACCTTTCCCAGGAGGTAAAAGAAGTTATGTTCATATTTTTCTTACATGCAGACAATTGTAGAACGGGAATGTGGTATTTCTAAGGGGTGTGAGAAATAATTCCAAACAATGGAAAAAAAAAATCCTGTGTTTTACATGTGATGGTGCCAGCTGAAAATAGCAGTAAAAATAACAACAAATTCATTATAAAATCACCAACATTATAACTGATTAAGTACATTAAGTAATGTTGAGCTGAACTCAGTTTTGTAGCATCTATTTTTATCTTGGGAAGGGGGGGAAGAGCAAAAAGAACTTCATTTTTGGTCACCTGGATGAGACACTTCTTGCCGCCACACTGGACTTCAAGGTAGTTTTAGGTTTACTGTCCTGCTCTTTCACTGGCTGATAATCCACCTGCCTCCTATGATCTCAAGGGTCAGTTTGACACTTCCCATTTTGTCTCATATTTGTCTGCATAAACATAGCCACGTTTTTTTCATCTCCTTTTCAGGTATGTTCTTTGTCTTGCATCTTCAACACTAACGTGACCCAGAAAAAGCATCAGCCTCTTCTGAAGAATTCCTTCTATTCTGAGGCATACTGTATTTATTCAAGTCTGATATTTGTCAATATCTGATATCTATTTTCCTCAGATTAATCAATTGCTTATAAATTGCCCTTCAGACACAGGTAGTGACTTCCCTCTCTACTGTAGAAATTCTTGGTGAAGTCACCAGACATACCTCCAAGCCATGAACTTCTCTAGTTCAGTTAAAGTAAAATAGCTAGAGTTGAGCAGGTGACATTTCAAGATATAGAATTATGGTAAAACCCTATGTTGTTTCGTATTTTGAAACTTTAATATATAGGTTTTCTATACTTACAGAGGAATTACACTTACTAAAGGAGGACTGATATGGGTCCCATCAGCATTTTGTAAAAAATGACTTTTCCCTTTTACAGCTGTTTTTACAGGTTCTAGGCTCAGGCGTTGTGGAAAATGTGACCTGTCCTACAGTTTGAGAGGGTTATGTACACAGTGTTTGGGAAAGATCTGTCTAATAAAGAGCTTACAGCATGTGATACCTCTGAATGTTCTACTGTTAATCAACTGAAATTAATGAGGTGTTCACGTTTGGCTCTTTCTTCAGGAGCTATAAATTAACTGAATTATAATTAATTATGAGTAAATAATTTTTAAATGCATATGATTTCTAAAATGATTCAATAGATACAATACAATACAATAAAATGTTCCTGAGAAACTGGAATTTTTTCAGTGTGACATCTACATGGAACAAAGTAAAATCAAACTTGATCTATGCTTTCCTATGGAAGTGTCATTTACTGTTAGGCTTACATAATGCATTTTCTTTCCATGCAACTGCATTGATCAAGAAAATAAATTGGGTCCAAGAGTTACAGGTTTTGTTCTCCCATAGGATAATGCCTCACTATGAGAAATCATTAAGGTAGTAAATCATAGTCAGAAATGTTGACACCATGAAAACATCTTATGTGCTTCTTTTTTATGCAACTGAGCAATTAGTTCAGTGATATTTGCATAAATACCTCTATTTTCTGGGTGGAACTGTCCATCTGTTTCACTAAGAACTTAATTACAATGTTTTTTTCTGGGAAAGAAGAAATTAATCTTTCTGAATGTTAACCTTTTCTACAAGACAAAGCAGTCATGTTGACTAGATAACAGCAGCTAAATAGGATCCGATGAAATATTTTGTCTTGGAAAATAAGATGTTCGTTAATGAACATAAAAGCTATTTCCAAAGTTTAACAAAGGATCACCATTATCCTCTCTTATGTTGACTATCACAGCTTGGTATTGATGCCTTCTTTCGTAAAAATAATGACAAGAGTTGTGGTTTTGTTCTGTTATTTATAGCACATTCGGTGCTAACAGGTATCATGCTGAGAGTCTCAGGAGAGAGCTGATCATTCACCTGCAAGAACAGCTCTATCACCTCATCAGGGTAAAGATACAATGATACGGTGACATATATGGCCTGTTCTGCACTTGTCTCATCTGGATTCTACTGAAAATTCACAGAAATAGCTGTTTGCACAAGTTTTCTTGCAGTATACCAAGGTCATTTTTTCTCTTGAGCTTTCTGTACTCCTCTGACTTTCACATCACATACAGTTCCACCCTTTCATATGAAAGTTACTTATTAAAAACTGAGAAAACTGCTATTTTTTAACAGATCCCTAGCTGAATCAGTTGCTTTACATTACTAGCTCTGGAGGTATGAGTGTCCACCTTCCAGCGACTGACCTGTAATGATGAGAAGGGACCAGTTGCCAAGAATACTTATAAGATATCTCCTTTTATCCAGGAGATAAAGGCCTTTGTTCTTGGAACTGACAAGTCAGAGTTATAGTTTCATTTCCTCATGTGTCATCCATTCTGTAATCGTGAAGCTTTTGGATTTAACGCGTAGATTTATTCCATCTCCAACCAAGCTTTGATCCATAATTTACCCCAAGAGCTTGAGTTGCCTCTTGCAACCAAACTATTAAATCAAGAGTAACTTTATTAAAGTTGCTGGACAGAAAGAACAACTGGACAGCAGTTGTTCCAGTGTAAAACTTGTGTGTGTGAAGAAGAAAGCAAGACAGCTAATCTGGACCAAGTTCTGAAAACCTTTTCCTTGATTTTCCAGCTAATTTTTTGCATAACTGATATTGTCCAAGTTTCTTGAAAGTTCAGTACTTTCACAGCTTCCCATTTCCATACCTACCACACGCATCAAAATTCTACCATAGACAAAAAAAGTATATAAATAAATGTGTCTTAATTGAACAGTCTTTCCTCTTTCCTCTGCCTCAATACAGTGAGGTATTTTATTCCATGATTTTGCTGAGGGTTCTGTCTCTGATCCAAATTCTCAGCAGCAACATACCAGAATAAAGGAAATTTTCCCCGTAATGTTGTATTGGGAAAGAGAACATCAATGCAAAAAACAACAGATGCAGAATATTTGTGGACAAAGTAACAAAAAAGTCTCTAAGTTCTTCTCAGGTTAATTTCTACCAGTAACAAATGTACTCATGAAAAAATAAAACTCTAAAACCCCACCACATTTTCTTCTTGCATATTTCCATTGCTACATGCAAGTACAAACATGGGAGATCACTACACTAATGAAGGGATAGGATGAAATATTAGAGAATAACAAAAGCTCATACAGGACATAATTTATATTTCAGAGTAACATTGACCCTGCTGCAGATAAAAGGTTTGTTCTCATTCCATTGCAATCTGTTTGCTAATAGAATTCAGTTGTAAAAAAGGGGAAAAAACATTTTTCAAATGTTTTTGTATGCCACAAGGTCCAACTCAGGAAATCCAACATAAGAAAATCCAAGTTTCACCAGTTTAAACCTTGCCTAATGGGCCTGCTGGGCTCTTCTTGCCCCACACCAGCATAACTCAAAGCAGAATTCCTTTCTCTGTTTTCAAATACAATTAATTTCTTAGTATGGTAACATAGATCCCTATTCCAGTTTTTTTTTTTTCTGCAACATATATAGGCCAAAATCTAGATCATCTTTTAGGGGTGAAATCAAGGAAAGATCAGACCATTTCCAGTTGCCTCTGGACTCCCTGACTCCAAGCAAACACACTGTAGCATCTTCTCTTTTTGCTGAGAAAAAAGTTTATTTTCCCAGAAGTCACAATTCCTCAAAATTATTCTGCTCTGAAGATATCATATTTATAGAATTAGGCTTTGCTCTTTCTTCCTGGTGTTTCAGTGCTTGTATCCTGTCCTAATGCATCTGTTTCCGCATGTGCTAGCCTCCTGTACATTTAGCAATCAACAAAAGTGCTTCAGAAACCAACCAAAATGGGTTTCATATGTCCTTGTTTCGTAGCCCTGGGTTTCCTGGAAATGTTAGCACTTAACATACCTCTCCATATTCGTGCAATACCTTTATTTCTGCAGTTATTGGCCTTTAGAGTAGCTTGTCATCTTCCCCTGGGAAGATCGCAGCCTGCCTTGCCCATCAAGCAGCACACTAAGAGGCAGTTAACATTCAGATAGGTCAGGCACTTTCCTACTTCTGGTTACAGAAAGGTTTCTCTGAGTGGAGTGAAGATTTAATGGTGCTTTTTCCCAGCCTTAAGCAAAAGACATTGAAATTACTCATAATATCAGTATGCCATTAAGAATTGAATTGATTAATTGGCTAGAGATGGCAAAGCACTATGAAAATGTGAAGTGCTATACACTTGGCATTATTGTGATAATTAAGACTGATTCTTTTCAAATTCTTTTCTCAAGGCTTAAACTCACTGTTAAATTAGCTCAAATTAAGGAGTTACCAAGCATTAACAGAGCTGCAGTAGCTGCCCTTATGTGTACTCTTTTCCCGTAGCAACAGTCTGATGATTCCATTGCATGTAGCCTGTAGCAAAATTTGGTTTGTAACATTGGTAGTTGGGTTGTTACCACAAGACAACATCAAGTGACACTGAAAGAAACTGGGGAGTCCTTCACACTCCCCATTGCCATTCAGTCTCCACAATCTCTTTTCTTTACAAGATGAAACATAAACAAATGTGTGATAAAGCAAATTAGGGAACTGATCCAGTAGAAAAAAACCATTATTATTATTAGTTCTGTTGTTATACTGAAGGCTGATTAGTTTTCAACTATATCTTTTCTCTAAGCTCCTGTAAGGTTTGGATATGATCAGCCCAGAAAAGAGGAAATGTTACATTTCTTCTTTTAGTACTAGTGGCAGATAAAACATACGTTGAATTACGTCATGGCTCACCTTAACCTGAACTTACTGCTGGTGGAGAGCACAGGATAGACACTTTCTTGAATCTTGCTGGCCTCTGTAACTTCAGAGTATGGTTGAGACCTCACCACTCAAGATGTTTTGGGAGAGAGCTGAACATTTTATACCATCAATTTCTTTAATTATCAACTGAGATCTTATGAACACAGAATTTTACAGATGTTTATTTGAAAATTCCAGTATTCCTGTATCTTCTATTTGTCTCATGGCATTTAGGAAGTGAAGGCAAAAAAGATTTAAATGAAACTAGTGTGACTTTTCATTGTAGACAAAGCTGCTTATTTGGGTTTATCTTTCATATTTAAAAAATCAGTTTTAGCTGATAAAAAAATAATCTTCCTTATTTTATATATTAAAAAATAAAGATTCTGTGTATGAACTTTTCGCATTTTCCACATGAATTGTTCAAAATCAAAATGCAGCTTCTCATATCGCAAAGCTTAAGTCACAGGCTTTGTGGCTTTAAATGATTTAAACCAGCAAAAAAAAAAAAAAGCAATTGTATTTGTGGTTTGGATGAGAAAATGTCAATGACTGTTTAAAAGTCAAAACTCACTTTGGGGTTCTCTTCATTGATTACAGAGAGATATGGCCTGAAAACTTTGAGCACTCATAAGTATCAGACTTACAGCCAAACTAATTCATAGAGACCAAGGTATCAGTAGTTTCTATATACTTTAAAATATTTACCTACAGAATTCTTGTATGTTTCTCCCAGTCTCCAGAGTGCTAAGTATGATAATAAAAAAGTCAAGTCTCACCATCATCCTAGTGGACTGAATTTAATGCAACAAATTAAGCCACAAAGCTACAGAATTCATATAGTTTTGCTGTAACTGCCCAGGTAATTTCCTGTGAAGCAGAAAAGGAGTAACTAAGAAAAGGTTCAAAAGAGGTTTTAAAAATGAGAGCAATAACATAGAAGAAAATGTAGGTGAAGACTACAGATTGGTTTACAGTAGATTTTGCCTGAAGAAGCAGCTTGAAACCAGCCTTCCTGTAAGAACAGTAGCAACAGCAATCTAAAGTATCAGGAGATCCTTCCTATCACGTTTTCAAAAGCTTCTGTGTAGATTACGAACATACTGGTGTCACCAGGACCTAACCAGAGGTGTGCATGCCACTGGCTGAAAATCATATGATTAGATAACTTTTACTGGTGGATATTTAAGTTGCGTGAAGAATTTAGGTTCCTCAGCACCTCGTAACAAGTTTTGAGTAGTTCGGTTTTTTACCTATCCCCCAAAGCAGTAAGAATAAATCCTTTTGTTAACACACCCTCCCTATGCATTCATTTTCTCCTACATGAGGGTCATTTTGAAACAAATCTCTGGTCACAGGTTAGTTATACTTGATTCTATCTGCAAAACCAACAAACATTTTAAAGATTTCTTGTCAATTTGTTCTGCAGTGTTTCTTTTATGATGAGTACACTAGCTTTTCTTTTCTCCCATGATCTTTGACAACTGAAATGGCTTTATGTTTTGTAAAGTGATATGAATTAATATTTGTGAAGAGCATGCTATAATTTTGCAGTGCTGAAATGTGTAATATCTTCACAGTCTGGATCTTATGAGGGAAAAAAAAAACAAGTTTTCTCATTCAAGGCTAAATATTCTGAGCTTTTAAATGCCATGTCTTCCCATAAAGTGTCAGTATTCTGCAGAAGTTCATAGATCTGATCCAAATAGTAATAGCCATGGATCCAGTTCTTGGTATGGAGAGTTCATTAACTTATACAGTTTTAAGCTTTTTAAGTGTCACAACCTTGATTCTGTTGTTTCTCTTTTGACTATCAGCGTTCATACTCCAAACTTTCTTGAGTGAGAAGGATCTAGGCCCTTCCTTTGATTTTTTCTAAGTGTAACCCCAAACATCTGAGAACAAGAAAAACTGGGGCTACTTCATAGGTCATGATTCAATCAATTCTTTTAGCCCTGGGCATTTATTCTTTCTTCTGTAGGGAAAGTCATTCCAGCAAGGATCTGCATGAGGCAACATGGATCCAGAGGCAACTGCTGTATGTTTCTGAGCAACATGTGCATTAAGAGCCAAACTTTCCATAAGGGCTGTGAACTCCAAAAGCACCTACAGAAAAGGCTGAGGGCCTCTTAAGCAGTATACGCAGTACAGTGATAATATTGTTTTCGTTCCTGAAGGTATGAAATGGTATTGGATGCCTCTGTACAGAAAACAGAAACAAGACTTAGGTGTGGAAGTCAGTGGATACAGAACAGTTCAGCTCCCTCTGCAGCAGATACCCACTGACTGGTTGGTTGAATAGCTCGCTAGGCACCATTGCTTGTGTGGACCAAGGACTCTGTTCATTTCCCCACATAAAGACATCTGACATACCCTACCCCACTTGGCCTCCAGACACCTCTGGGAAGGGTGTAGGTCTCCCCTTGTTCCTGTGCCATGTCTTCCAGCCCTTAGTGATGTCTTGGACATACTAAGGCACCTCAGATAACACATACATCAATGTTTGGTGATCATAGCGAGAACTTAAATAGAATCAACATTTTAATGACTTTTGGCAAGTGAATCCAGGTGTTTAAAGCCATTGGTTTCAGCATAATTACTAAATTGTCCAAGGTAGATCTGTCTAGGTACAGGGTATCTATTGAGTTAGTCAATGAACATTAATATCCCCTATCCAAACTGGATACAAGATGTTGCTCCCTTCATTGCAACTGTAAGAGGATGATGCAGCTGGATCATATAAAATAAACAGACTGAACTCACACACATGCAGAAAACTTAAAAGTTCGTAGGAGAGAGGGATACAGTCCTGCCAGATCCCAGCACTGTACATACACCTGTTAGCTACAACTTACCAAAGACAAACTTTTTTCCCTAGCTGTCATCCTTCATCTGCTTATCTCGTCCAGATTTGGTGACAGAAGGTTCTGCATCTTCTTTTTTCTTTTAGCTATAACCCAGAGGAAAAGAAAACCACAGAGCTGTTTCCTTCAGCTAGATTTGTTTCCTTTTTGTTAAGAAGAATACTCAATTATTTTCCTTGTGTTATGTTTGATACCCAGGTGGTATTAAGAAGCTACATAAATGAAAATTAATGCAAAACCTTAGATGGACAAAATGATTTTTATTCCCTACAATTTACTGTAAAATGCCATATTTCACTTTAATTATAGCTCAGGCAAGGTATAACATTTGCCCATCTTTAGTTCCTTTGATACAGTTTCTAAATGACTCTTTATAACCTCTAAATGACTGTGGCTCTTGACTGAATTCCCAGACTTGTAATTGCCTATTTCTAGCCTCATAGTGCTCAGGAATGGGACAGTGTGACCTGGGTGGTCTGGCCTATGGTGAATAGCTCTGAGATTATATCTATGCTGCTGAATAAAGACAAGCCTTAAGAATCAACTCAAATGCAAGAAGTAGAGATAAGATAAGGGGTAATGGTTTTAAATGGAAAGAGGGGAAATTGATATTAGATATGAGGAAGAAATTATTCACTATGAGGTTGGTGAGGCCTCGTGGAACAGATTGTCCAGAGAAGCTGTTGAGGCCCCATCCTTGGAGGTGTTCAAGACCAGGCTGGATGGGTTTTTGAGCAACCTGGACTAGTGGGAGGTAACCCTGCCCATGGGTCTGCTTAGGAAGATCAAGTGCCAAACCCAAGTTTTCCTGCCCCAAGGCATTCAGGAGCTCGGCCTAAATTTGAATTTGAGCATGGTATTGTGATGGTGTGATAGATGAGTCTGGACTTGAGCACTGTCTTGGAGCTTGGATCTTAATTGGCAGAAACAGAATCTCGTACAGAGCAGTTTGGCATCTCTGTGTCTGAGATGATGTTCATGAGAGCCCCTAAAGGTGGCATCTCTGTGCACATATATATACCATACAGATGAATGTCCTACATAGAATAACATTTTGCCTAAAGGAAATTTTATGGTCCTAACCCTGCAGGCCTGATTGACCTGTAATTTATGCCAGAGGAGCTTGACTGATTTCAACAAATCTTACTTGAAAATCAGGAGTGAATCAGACCCTCATTCTCTCACTGTAACTGGTAAATCTGTTGGTAGGGCTGTTAGTGAATGACTCAATGCAAGAACAGGGACACATGATAGTATTAATATAAATTTATAATCTATTTTATGGTGTTGGTAGATTTTCATGTTTTTTTTAGTGTGATGTTGCTACTTCTAAACATTCTGTCACCTAAGTCAGGGAAAGTACATAATAATGAAGCTTTTATATGCATTACCCTTATCAAAAGATAACCAGCCATGCATTATCAAAATTACCGTTCTAAGACCTTCTTTGGAAAACAGAATATCTTAGGCCAACAGATACAGTGAAGGGGAAAAAATAGATATTTTGATGTATTTTCTTATTATACCCAGGTTTGGTGCCATTTGAAAGAGCTCATCAGCTAAGAAAATGACACAAAATTGAGATGATAAAGTGAAAACTACCATAATCAGAAATATTTGCACTTCCAGCATTTTCTTTCATTTCGATTTATTTCTAAAGAATTCCAACCACATGAAGGGGCTTCAAGCATCAGGCTGTGAAAAGACACTCAGACACTCTCTTCAGAAAAACCCAGGATAGTGTCATAGCTCCCATTACCTCCATAACTTCTACAGTTATCCTCACTTCCCCACTCTATATTCATCTGACTGAAAAGAAGTGATGCAGCCCAGAGTGTATACCACACAGAAAGACATCTTCTTTTATATATTTATATCATATATGTTACATTTTTATATTACCTGCTTTTATATGGGCATATTATCTTCATATCTTCATGTTTTGCAAAACTTGTGACAGCACTGCTCATGAATGAGAGAGATGAAGCAAAGCCATGTCACCCAGCCAGAGTAAATGTGCCACTAATTCCTCAGCTCCAAAAATGATGACTTTAACTTGTTCTGTGACAGTTTGTAGGGACACAACTCCTATTTGATGAATTATGCCCGTGTCTTCCCCGTGTCAACATTGTGTGGCCATGAAACAAGGTGACTTGGGGTGGGGAGTGGAAAAACACAGGTTTGGTCGACTGCTCCAATGCATGTACATGAAGAAGGTGGTGAGGATGGGCCACCCCTTCAATAGCAGTAAAACCTCAAATTAGCTGAAGGTAACCGTGGACCACTGCTAGACACCAATTTAGGTGCTTTCACCTTTAACAAATGGAGTCTGGGAACAGGAGAATTGGGGATGGGAGATGAAGGCTAGTGAGTCATTCTCATAAAGGTTTGCCACCAATTTGCAGCTATGTTTTGCCTTGACAGAAAGTACAAGGTGCACAGCGTGGTTTGCATTTCTGCTGCACTTTTAAGATTTGATTAAAGTCATTACAGGGTACTACACTCTTTGTGTGGAAAGGCCTGAAGATGTCCCACAGGAATGAGCCTTCACTCTGCTCCTCCTGGTGTCCCAGAGTGACAAGTATTCTATTGTTGTGCTATCTATAGAAGACAAATATTTAACGACTTTTGATAGACACTTCAGACTGTATCTCTTTGATGTGTGTTTGTGATTCAGACTTGCTTCCTTCCTTTTGTGCTTTATTCCAAAGGGAAAAAAACACTTCCTGGCAGGTTTGCAGGTTCTAATAAGCCCCTCAATTTCCTTACACCAGAGCTTGTGTCAGGAGGAACGAGAATGATTGCTCTTTCTGTTTTTTTTTTCTTTTTCAGTACTTCTGACCCATTTGAGGCAGGGTTTCACAGGCAATTCATAACAGCTGGAAGTCTTAATAAGCCAGAGTATGAAAGATAAATCAAATGCAAAAAAGCATTTCTTAATTGAATTTTTGTTTTTGACATTCTTACTTACCCATCAAAACTTTGAGATGTTTTAAAACTCGATATACAAAACTTTCTTAGATTCTCCCAGGTTCCTCAGAGAGAAATAAGGATCTTGTCACTAAATGTCTTTACCCATGGGTCTGCTGCAACCAGATATTGTCTCATACCATGTTTTTAATGGGAAGAGAATTAAATCCAGCCTCTTTTTGTGCAGCTGCCTGGCAGGAGCTAGTGGGAAGCAGTGGTGCCATGCAGAGTGTGGGAGAGAGCATCAGTCTTAGTCGAGGGGATCACTGGTCTTCTGGGGATAAAGCTGCGAAGCATTTCTCATGGATGGGATGCAGTCAGGCAGCAATTCCTTCTCTCTGCTCTGTGAGTGGCCAGGGATTAGAACTGACGTGCGTTGGTTCAGTGGGTTTCAGCTGTGCAGCACGTTGGGTACAATTTGCCATGATAAATCTGTAGCTTCCTTCAGCAATGAGAGGTGGTGGCAGAGGATTTGAAATATACACAGCCACCTCTCTGCATTATATATTCTGTTAAGCAAGTGTAAAATGTATGTGCTTGCTGGCATAGCCAGATGTGGGAATATGATTGATATGACTTATCTGAGGAAATGCATTGGAACTGGAGGTGCAGCTGTGTTAGTAATTGCTCTAACAGCTCTAAACTCCAGATCATTTTTCAGATAAGATTAGAGACTTTTATTACTATTTTCCCTTGAAGATCCTGTTTCAGTTTAATAATTCAGTCCATTCTTTTCAATTTGCCATCACCTTTCTGTCAGTTTCAAGAACTTTGCCACATATACCATAGTGGGTTGACATCTGAGAGCCTTGACTCTACTCTTGACCCTCTGCCTGTCTCAGGCAAACAGCTTAGGCTTTGCTCCTGCAGGTTACACAGATTACGTGACCTCTGTAATTTCACATGATGCTACCGTGTGTGTAAAATCCCCCCCACGACTGAGAAGTGTTTGCAGCCTTTGCTGCTGCTGCTGCTATTTTAATCCATTCAGATCACTTCCTTTAAGAACTAGAGATGAGGTGCAAAGTCTGGATCTGGATATACAAAATATCTGCTTTCTGTTCTCAGACATACCTTGATAATTGACATGTTTTCTTTGACAAAAGTCTCATCTTTACAGACTAGATCCAGTCCTGTTCAGATTTTCAAGCCTTTTCACTGCCTTATCTCTGTCTTCTACCAGCAATTTACCTGACTGGCTGGAGAGGCTGGGATTAAATGTTTATTAAAATCACTGTTCCTTGTCTCCGAACAAATGAGTAAGAACAATTTTTATGTTGGCTACGTTGAATCAAGGAATTCAGATTAGATATACTGGCCCCAGAGATGCCTTCCCAGGAGAGGCAGGATATTCTGTGATCAGTAGCTCTTTTTTTACAGTTTTTCCTACCCTATTGGAGTTCACAGAAGATGCCAGCACAGCAATTCTAGTCATCTCTAAAGACCTACAGAGCAAAGGTAGCAGTAATTTAGTTGTCCACACCATGCCCACATGCAAGCCCCAAGCATCCTCAGCACAGAAGCAAATCACACTTTCAGCACACCCTGGGGAGGGGCTGACCTCAGGCTTAGGCAAAGCAGTCTCTGTACCACATTTCAGCACAGCTGTAGCCAGAGCAATGGGATTTTCCACTACAGCCTGTCTCTTGCTTGATGTCCCTACTCTTCTCTCCATCATTCAGCCTGCTGGAAGAAAACCTTTGCCTCAGTCCTGAATTTGTCTCTCCCGGTGAGCTGAGACTGTGTGCCTCAACCTTTCTTTTAGGCAGAAAACCTATAAAATCAGTGGTTCCTATGATAGCTATATCTCATCTGTGTTTCTGTATTCTTCTCCCAGCACTCTAATTTTCTTCTCTTTATCCTTTCAGTTTTTGGCAGCTACAATGCATTCCTTTCCACCACTCTGGCTGCACCTTTGGTACCTTGCTCAGCTCTCTGTCCCACCTTTAGCCTCTGTCCCTGCTTCTCTATCTCTCCTCAACCATTCTGCTCAGCTTTTGCATCTCCCTTGTCCTCCCTCTCATTTTTCTCTGTCTCTTTCCTGGCATTTTTCTTGCTGCTTCCTTGCACTGGAATAGCATCATCATTTCAAACACTTCTCTTCTCCTTTTTCAAGCCTCTTCCCATCTTCTCATCCCTTCCTCCACCTCCTTGTTTTCAGCCTTACATTAAGCATTCCTCACCTCCCTGACCTTCTCTCAGTTAAAAATGGGTGTTCCTCTTCAGGAAACAGCCCCCCTCTGGAAAATATGCAGGAATAAAGCAGCTATATTGCACCTCTCAATCTAAAGCATGAGTGATCATGACTTAGACTGGTTTTGGTTGCATTGTACATTGAACACAAGATCTGCATC
>JAOXNG010000012.1:152150750-152162516 GCA_028566535.1 Scolopax minor
ACTAGAGCAGGTTGTTCAAAGCCCCATCTAATGTGGCCTTGAACCTCCAGGAATGGAGCATCCACAGCTTCTCTGGACAACCTGTTCCAGTGTCTCGCCACCCTCACAGGAAAGAATTTCTTCCTAATATCTAATCTAAATTTCTCCTCTTTTCCAGTTTAAAACCTTTACACTTCATCCTATCACTACATTCACTCAAAAAGAGTCCCTCCCCACTTTCCTGTAGCCCCCTGTAAGGATGGTTGACACAGGACAGCCTGCCCAACTTCTCTGCTGAAGCATCACAACTTCTTTGCAGCAGTTCATCAGGAAGAGAATCCTGCTTCCTTACTCAGAGGCCTGGAAGCAGTGGGTTTGTTTGTGACGGGCAGTGCAAAATGTTCTGGGGCTCCCTCAGACCCTGACAGCAACTTGCAGCCCCTCTCCATTCAGACAAAATTGCTCTATTCACTTAACGTGCAATATCCATTATGGAGTATCTCACCACCTGTTCAGGATGCTGATTCCAGGAAGGGGGCTGGGAGCCTTAATGAGTTTCCTAATTTCCAGCACTTTGATCTTCCCAAATAAATGGATGCAGGCAAGTGCAAAACAAGGATTAAGTCATCATAGCTAGAGATGCCAACACCAGCCTATTGAATCCACCAAGCCCTCGGAGCAGGCTGAGGGACCTTAATGGAGCAGATCCAGCATTCAACCATCCTACCCTCGGCAAACGTTCCCTCCATGTTGCTATTATCAATACAGGGGACAAGATGTTACGAGGGCATTCTTTTTTCCCATGGAGACATTGAATGCTGCTTCCTTTATCCTTCACTACAGCAGTGTTGTTACCAATTACAATCACTAAAGGAGAACAGCTGGCACTTGTTCGAACAGAGCACTCTCTCCAAAGAAGAGAAGAAACCGATGGAAAAAGGATCTCCTTTCTTTTGCTGGATTTTGGATCAGAATCAGAGAGACCTGATGGTTTAGAAAGCAGGGTTGTTTTGTTTTTTTTTTTTTTTTTCCCTATTCCTTTGTTACTTCTCCATCTCATGTTTGTGACCAGAAACCATTTTTTCCAATCTATGCACCCAGTGACAGGAGGTTGGGACAGCATTACCCCCACCATTTTTATAAAATAAGAGCTGTTAATTAAAAAGGTACACAGCGGAGCTGGAAGTATTAGAGACTAGAAAGGGAGAAAGAATGATGCAGAACAGCAAACAGGGTCAGACTTTTGATGTCCTTTGCACGTGATGTTTTTCTCCCATTAGAGTACTTCCACGGCTGTTCCACGCGTTTCTCAAAACTCAATTCATCTTGCACACAGACTTCACTGAAAGGTAATAAGCAACTTCTAGCTAGAGAGTCAATTAACATGTAATCTTTGACATTTTGAATCATCAGCAGCTGCCAGATGGATTTCTCCTTTATACATAATGAAACTTATTGCTCAAGTATCTGAAAATTTGTTTTATGTCACATTTTGCCATATTCATCTAGACTGCTCTGTCCTCCAGTCCCGTGGTGGGAATGAACACCAAGTTTGGCCTCTGAGTTGTCAACAAAACTCTTTTTGAGCTCAGGGAGTAACGAACTGATCCAACAGTGACTGTGTCGGGAGATCAAAGTTTCTTTTCCTTTTACCTTGTCCATTTGGGGCCAAATTTTCATTTTCAGACTTGTAAGTCTCTGACCGTTGAAGAGGCGGCGTGCCCAGGCGGCTGCAGCAGCTCCTGATGCTACTCTCCCATGAGGGTTCCCTCTCGTGCTGTATGAACAGCTCAGCTGCTCCTGAAGCAAGAACTGAACCCACACACACAACAGGAGTGTGATCTGGGATTATCTTGTATTATCACAATGCAAACGAGAAGTTCAGCAGCTGCTTCCCAAGGCAAAAACCATGGGGAGGGTGTGACAGGGTGGGCAGCTGAGGATCATCACCTCTACATCATTCCCACTTCGACAAGACACTAGGTCTTTTATTTGCAGTGCAGTAACAGTTTTGGTCAGGTTTGGCAGAATATTTTACAGGTAAAATAGTTTATTGGGCAATGCAAATACCTCAGAATTCAACTTGCAAACTGGTGGACAGGGACTGTAATTTCTCAGGTGCAAAGGAAGCACCTACTGTCAAGGACCCCAACTGAGGTTTCAGTTCCTACAGCTGCAGAAATATTTAATAATGCTAAGTAAATGATTATCATTGCTCTGTAATTTCATTAAGTATAATAAAATGCTATCTGATTGTTAAGAATATGCATATATCTAAAGCCAGCAGTTGCAAGAAGCTCCATCCCTCTCACCTTTCTGCATTACTGCTGGATCCCCACCGCTTTCAACGTGGCTGAGATTCCACAAAGGCTCAAACAGTTGTAATTATCTGTCCTTGAAAGATTAAAAAGGAACTAGGATTATATAAAAAAATTAAACATACACATAAAAATAACATACTAAGTGATGCAAGGAAAATTGTAGGTGGACCACTCTTTGAATCACCTGTGAAAGCTGAAAAGTTGTGCAATGGCCCTGTTTTATAGAGCTATGTGTTTTCTACATCTTATTTATCAACACAGAATGATTGCAATACACTCACCTGTACCCAGAAGAAAGGCTAAAAGCATGTTGTAACAATAATTCAAGTTATTTTGGGCCACTTGCTAGAAACAGCCCCAGCTGTGTAAGTCATTCAGTTCATCTGAACATCACACAAAAACACGTATCTTTGTTTGACATCAGGTGATGTCTGTGCTGTTTTCTCTTAATGCTTCTGGAAGCCAGGTAAGATAATAGCAACGCTCATGAAGGAGTGATCATTGTGTTAATGATGGTCACAGAAGAAAAGTTCAGGCTCAATGAGCTCTGAATTGGAAATGAATTTTGCAAAAGAGGTAGGGAATAAATGGGAGAATCTGAAACCCAAATCCATGAAGAAGTGATTTACTGCAATTTTCTGTGGAGTTTATAACCCTAAAGTAGAACGGAATTCAAGCCTTTTAAGAGAGATCTCTGCCATGTTAATAGGTTTGCTGCATCGCCACCACGAAGGGGCTCTCCCCGCTGTAATACGCTGCCCCCCAGTCAGAGGAAATGGCTCGCACCTCAGGTTCATGAGATGGTCAATTAAATCAAGCTGACAGAGCAGCAAACTCGGCCAAAGGACAAATGATATATCGTTGCCAAGGCAGAAATGTAACACGGGGAGCAGATGCAGAGAAGCTGGGGGACTCCGGGCTGGCCAAGGCCAGGGAATGAGCGCTACCAGAAATGAATGGCAAGATGGTCTACATGCTGGACAAGAGAGCCATGCCAGGAAACGCATGACCCAAATATTGGCATTTATAAAAGTGAAAATGAGAGGAGGAGATATTATTTAAAGGGTAATCCAGCAGGTGAGAGTTTACCGTCTTTTATGAAGAGCAGATCAATGCAAGAAGGTTCCCAAAGAGAGAAGCAATTAATTGCAGTCAGCGTTGCTGGTGTATGAGCAAAAAGGTCACCAAAGGTCTGGAGCAGGAGCTGAACAGATTGAAGTTTCTATTACCCAGTGTTAGATGGAAATGCAGAATAATTACTTTTGCAAGCTTGCAAAGGATTAAACTGATTTAAAGGGGATAAGTGTAGCTGCAGCCCATGCATCAGCTCTGTGACAGTAATTAATATGCAGATTAGAAAAAAAATTAAATAGAGTAGTTTACTTTGTATTAAGGCAACATTTTCCTTTCAAAATTTCAGTGACATCTCAGGCCTTAGCATAGATAGAGTGGGACATGTCTTCCAGCTCTCGAAGTTTTTAATGTATGATTACTTTATTTGCCAGGCTTCTTTTTAATGCTGAACAACTTAATTTGGGATTTAGAATTAAAGTTCTAGTTTTACACTGAAAATTAAAAAAGTGTTTACACTTTTTAAAACAATGTTCAAGTTACAAATATACATAATGAAGCTGGGATAGGTGGTACTTGCTTCATCTTTTATTTTGTGCTTTGCAGCTATGTTAAGGCCACAGAGAGCATTAAACATGCTTACATGGTTGAGCTAATTATCCCCAAAGATGTATATTACAGTGGCACCCCCAAGCCCATCATGCACGAGGGTCCAACTGCTTTATTCAACCCGTTAGTCAGACCTAGAGCTGTTTGGCCAGAGGTAGATAGTTGTAACAGGGTCCCATCAGGAGTCCCAGTCAGATGAAGGTGATGAATCAGGTGCAGGGTTCATCCAGGGGAAGGCAGAGAAGAGCAGCAGAAGAACGGGCAGGAGGAATGGCTGCAGACACCGAGGGTGTCTATGGTCCATCCAGGAGACAGGGGCTGGACTGGAGACAAGCTACCGACAATCAAGGTCCAAAGTCCTTCTGGGAAACAAGCCCAGAATGTCTCCAAAATACCCACGATGTTTTCAATGTTGATCCCAGCTTCCAAAATACTTGGTTTTTCAGTTGGTTTTCTGTTAGGCAGAGCTAATAAGCTTGGTATAAGGTAAGAACTCCTGAAACCATGTTAAGAAAGGAAAAACTAAGACTGGAAGGTTGTGTTACATAGTGCCTGACTTTCAAAAACTTCATGATATTCAAAAACTTAGAGGGCATGTGAGGTACTCCTCATTTATGATGACCAGCCCTGGACACCTGGCTCTGTACAGTCTTCAAGAACATCATCCTATGAATTACCTTTTTAAGATTACTAAAAATTAATTTTCAATCAAAAAAGGAATTGCACCCTTATTTAACTTGTCGGTACCTATCACCAGCTAACGAATGATACTGCTTTAACCTCTACTATTTTTATCCTACAAATGACAAAGAAGGATGGCAAGAACAACCCAGAAGGACTGGGACACTCTTTGCAGTCAGCAGACACTGATGCTTTAGAAGCTTTGTGTAACTGAATGGGAGAGCACATTACATCTAGGGAGAAGTGCTTTATTACTAGTTGTGCCATTCTGCTAAGAAAATGTACACGCTGCTGGTGAAAGTTTCAAACTCACCCCCTGCCCAGCCCACCATAAAACCAAAATCATCGCAAAGTTGCAATGCTCTGTTTTACGCAAATGAAACAATCTTTAGACACCGAGAAAGAGTTTGGCATCTATTTTTACAGCTGCCTCATCTCATATTCCATATATTGCATGTGTCCCCAGCCACCTGTGTGTCAGGAGAGCAGCAATCCCTGCCCAGCTGCCACCTCAACCCACCACCCAGTTGGATGCTCTCTCAGAGGGGACAAGATCCCGGGCTCACTGGCATTGGGGAATTAGCTCCGTTGTTTGCGTGCCGATGCTTTTATAATCTCTACATATGCATAGCTAATTTTGTTTTTAACCACACTAGCTGTTCCTCTCGATCTCTCAAACCTCCTGAGAACTGGGATAATCCCATTGGTTCCCATTTTTATGATATATGCCCCTAACACATGCAATTACTGCATGCATAATTGCCTGCTCACATCGGCTCAATTATTAGTTTCTAAATCAGGTATTTAACTAGTCCTTCTAAATCACTGGGAGGGTGATTTAAATACAATTTCGTATACCCTTGTGGTGTCAGCCTCAGTGAAATGGTTTGGGCTTGCAGTAAATCACACAGTATCCAAGTCTTAGCGCCTTCTGTTTTATAAGCAGGATCTATTGTCTCAGAACAAATGAAATACTTTAATTCACAGAATCCTTTTAAAATTCTCAGTATGTGGATAAAGCAAACTGCCTCGAACACGGACTGAAAATTGGACCAACCTAAGCATTCAGCACAACAAAAGAGCAGCAAGAGATCTCAAAAGTGGCAAGGCATATTCTTCTGAATATATAGCACAAGGGAATGAGCATGAATGTCCAATTCAGACAGATCTTGGCTCAACTGGGAAATATGCAATTAAATGACAATCTGGCTTTATGCTGAGCTGTGATGTAGGACATTCTGACATCTAGCGTAGAAACCTTATTGATGCCTCACAGCACTCAGTGCCCTGAAGCCTTTGTGAGCCAAACTTAAGCATAAAATACAGGCAGTAGCAGCTGGTGAACTAGGCTGTGAAAAGAGAGAAGCAAGTAAAAATCAAAGTTTGTAGCTGAAGACAACAGACTTTCACTGCTTCAAGGGGTTAGCAGAGGCAAAGAAGTCCTGGTGGCTTACACAGAGAACAGTAAAAATACAGACTTTTTCTGCTAAACGCATTAATATTGTTAAATCAAGATAGAAATACTTCTCTTTGGCAACACTACAAACTCGGGCTTTTCAAGAATATCTCTCACAGGTGTTACTGCAAGCTGGGTTTATGCTTGTTTTGGTGTTATCGTCCTACCTCAGTATCTACTAACATCTACCACTAGAGGCAAGGCTGTAGCTACGTGACAAAACACACTCATTTTATGCATCTACAGATGTTGAAAGTTGGTCCCACCTAGAGTCCTATGCTGAGAATGCCTCCCAAAAATGTAACTGCCTGAAAAACAGCCTAAAAATTGAAAGCAGGCTGCCATCCTTCAGCCAGTACCTGTCCTCTTGTGCTTCCACTCCCCCTGCCAGGGAGATGGGACCAGAATTTAAGAAGCTCCAGGCTCTCACGTGTTCCCAGACCCGTGGAGCTGTGCCTGGCACTGTCTCCATGCTAAAGACACTGCACTTGACAAAGCCAGTGGTGAGGGATTCCAGGTAAGCCCCCTTTAGCTGTGAGAAAAGCTTTCTTCCCGGAGAGATTTCACATACGCTTCCCTCCACCTGCCTGGAGGCTTTTCTGCAGTTTCCTGGTGTTTTGTGTCTCAAGAGGAAAGAAAACACAAGGACACCTGGTTTCTCAGGGCTCTGCCACAGATTTACAGCTGCCCCCTACTCCATTTACAGATACAGAAAACCTGTATTTTTAGGAACTCATATCAATCCAGCCTACCTAAAGTGTAAGATGTTGGTGGCAAGGATTTTTTATGTCATTTTTTATGCTCTTTTTATATAGCACCTGCCACATGATCAACCAGTGACTAAATTCTGCTCTAGTACAAGCTAATAGCAAAATAAATAGGCCCATATAAACACCAGAATATAAGACATAGTAATATATTTCCATTTTATCCATTCATTCCAGATCTTGTGCTGCATTTGCTTCCTGCTCTAAGTTTTTAAGGTGATGGTTAAAAAAACCTCAACAAAACAAAACAAAAAATCCCCAAACTAGTAAACTTTGCCCATAGTGCATCTTGCTTAGTACAGAACATCAGGAACAGATTTCAACCTGACTCCTGGTTTTAAATATGACTACGTAAATGCTAGATTTAGGCAAAAGGAACATCTTGCATCTTTGCACAAAAATCTAATGTTATTGCTGCTTCTTTTGTCTCCCTCTCTCTGACAAGGCTCTGGAGAAGCTCTGTAGTTAAATGCATCACACGGGAAAATCACAGTTCTGGTGTAGTTTCAATAAAAGTAAAATTAAAATAGTATTAGACTAATCACTAAAAAGTATAACACAACCATCGTGGCAGGCCCTCTTTATTTTCTGCTAAAGTACATACAAACTTACAGTTTCTGTCAGGTAATTGGTTTGGTTTGCGTTTTTTCCCTTTCTGACCCAGGAAAATAAAGCACTGAGACTGGCTAAAGTACACCCTCTACAGCTTTGTCCATGGCTTTGTTTTGTTTTGGTTTATTTTTTTGTTAAAATTACAGCTTAAGAGGGAGAGAGGGAACTATAGTGGGTCACATTTCTGATGCAGATGCTATTATGTTAACAAAGGCATTTTGCCAGGAGAATAATACTATATTCAGACAAATGGGAAATTATTCTAAATAAGAAACACATTAAAGTAATGCAAAATCAAAACATGGCGTATTTCCACCCTGCCCATCCCCTTCCCAGTAGAGACTGGTGTTGAGCACCCTCCCTCTTCTTGCTTTCCAGATCCCAAGGGAACAAGCTTTCCTGTAACAACGATGAAGTAAACAGACATCCCTGAAGAAAACACACATCCTTGAAACATTCATTTATATTTAATACCCGAGTGTTTACAAAACTGGAGGTGAAGGCCAGCATCCTGCAATGACTTTGTTATTGGCTTAGCGCTATAGTCAGTGTAGTCTTCATGGAACTGCTGCCTCCCCACACATGCCTTCTGGCATCTGTCCCACAGGCACAGCAAGTGTAACGACACCACAGCAAGCAGAGAAGAGCAAGTCCACCACTCGAACAAGAGCTGACTAACTGATACAGAGACACAGCATGACAGTGTGTGGAATAGCACTGGTGTGTGCGCTGGAAGAGAACCAGGCAGTGTTTCTGAAGGGCCTAGATATCCTCAGAGACAATGAATGAATAAATAATAAGAAAATAGCCTTGACTGTCAGAAATGAGTTCAGTGACATCCCCGAGGAAAAGGCATCTGTTTGATGATTATTTGGCCTAACTGTGTCATGAAGAAAAAAAAAAAAAAAAAGGACTGATGCCAGAAATAGTGGCAGAAATAAGTGTGTAGATGCACTGGAATGCTAGCAAAGGTAAGAAGTTGCTGCTTTGTCATGCAAAGGATAAAAATGCTATCTAGACTAGAAAAAGAAAATGTCAAGAATATTCCCTTGAAAAAAAACAACCACAACTGTCTCCATTACTGTATCTCCTTTTGGCAAAAGAACTGTTGTTTTAAGGGCTTTAGGAAGGCATGTTTTCAAACAGGAGTGCATGTAGGACAAGAGGAGTTTTTGTCTCCTATGCTGAAGAGCCGGAGAGGTCCTATGAAACACACCACGACCAGGTCTCATGCTATGATCCACTTCTGTGCTTTTCCCAGCACAGCCCCATCTGGGCATGCTGGCAGCTGCCTCCTCCCTGCAAGGTGAGAACCTCAGCAACCCCTCCTGATCTTTGCTGGAGCACATGGGGAGAATCAGGTAATGTTTCTACAAGCCAAGGGGCACAGAGCTCCATTGACTTCCATGGATTACTGGAACCAGAGAAGCAGCTTGCTCCCTCCACAGAAGTCTGTGCTGTGGCATATTCCCTGTATGACTGCAGTCATTGTATACCTACACACTGCCTGTGGGAAATCCACATCCTTCCTCACCAACTGCCATCTGCTCTCACTGACAGGAGCTGCCCTCATGAGTTGATGCCAACTCTCAGCTCATCTCACAAAATACAAAGTCTTGTAGCACCTGGCCAGCAGCTATTAGCTGAGACCAGGGGGAACACATCTTAAATGGCTGCCCGGATTGTTGCTGGCCTCTAGAGAAGAGCCTAAGACTCCAAGAAGTATCTTTTCCTCACAGAAGCCTACACTGAAACTCAAACCTTCTGTCTAAGACACCATAATCAATGAAAATGGTCACATGTTAAAAGTAAAAGTCCGGGGAAACAGCCTATGTTCCAGCTCTAGTAGAAAACTCATTAAATCAAGTTATCCCATTATTTTTCAAACTGGTATTTTATTTCTTTACATAAGCATGAAGGGAAACTGACTCCAAAACACCATTGACAGAATCCCTCATTTGCATCTTAAAAGGGGCAAGCCCGTCTGTTCTGCTTATTCTGTTCTCTAATTATCCTAATGAAAGCAAATGTGAATCCCTAAGGGTTTGGTCCCTTTCTGACTGACTGCTTTTAAAGTTGGAGACAAGTGGTCATCAAAACCCTTATTTTTTAACTTGCACATCTGGGGGAGATTCCCCTGGCGCCTCATTCAACGTGGACAATATGTTGTAGCAAGAAGAGAAGTTAAGCAAGAGCTCTAATTTTCTGACATGTGGGAAGTTTGTGAAAAATCAGCTTAGGCTTCAGAAAAATTTGGAGGCCACTGGCTTCAGGCAGTGCACACTTTTTCAGATGTGCAATATATTACAGGAAGACCTTCCTTCCATTCAAACAGAGAACTGGTTGGTTGATATATCAAAAGGGTCTCATTCAGCAGCAGTTTAAAATAAGGGCTTCATGCAAAGTGAGAGCAATAGCTTTGTTTCACATAGGTCTTTGTGAGCGGCATTGGTTAAGTCAAGAAATCAGGACTTTAGAGGTTTGGGTCATTTTCCAAATTCTGCAACTGGTTTGGTACTTCCCTTTGAACATGCTCCTACCTCTCAGGCAGTGTATTAGGAGACAAACTTTCCTCCTACAAAGAATTTGTATGACACCTAGCAGAAAGAGGCCTCTAGCTGTTACTGTAATATAAATAATAAATGAGTGAAATAATAAATAGAAATAAGGCATTCTGTTGCAAACAAAGCCAACATATTAGTGTACGTGTTCTGTTTTTTAAAGCATATCCAAACACCAGCCTTGAACTCCAATGCTAACACACAGTGTCTTTTTTAAAGCTCCAGAGAAAGCAACAGACGTCTATGGGCAACTCTATTCAACCCTGAACCCTTCCAAGGATTCATATTGATAAGCAACGTGAATTGTTCATGTAATGGTACAATATCATCCTTAATTGCTTCAAATTCCATTTCTGCTGCTTAAACCTAGGATGTCTCAGCCTCCACTCAGCATCCCCATAAACACTCAGTGGGTTTCATTACAGTTGCGGTGAATTCAACCAGCTGAATTTGCCTCATGCTGCCCTGAACAAGAACAGCAGCAGCACCCGTGAAGCACATGGTCTAGTTACAAGCCAGGCTCTGGAGAGGGCAGTTACTATCAGAGATAAGGAATGTGGTTCACTAGGTGGGACAGCACTGCAAGACTCGTGATGCCTGGGTTCTCCTAACAGGTACCCTCTGAACTGATACGCAGTAATTCGAACAACCCGCTTTATTTCTTCATGCCCTCAATTTCTGCTGTTTTACTCAGACAATCTCTCCCTGCCTGTACGGGAACAACACGCAGTATAATGGGAATCTCACCTTGGTGGAACGCTCTGGGTGCTGTTGTGTTCTGTTTGAGGCAATGGGATACAAGGTAATCTGCCTGAACCTTTGCGTACACACTGTCCCACATGATACCACAGATACATCCACTATTCTCACAACACTGATAAAAATACACTTTACCAACAGCTAACTGAAAAAGAAGCAGGAAAAATTCCTCCATCTATCCCCTTGCTCCCTCTACCAGGGCTGTGTTGGGTCAGGATAAACCAGCAGCCATTCAAAGAAGCAACTAAAATTGTGCTTGCTGGAAAAGAGAGGATGAGAAGAATGATTTCTCAAGTGTAAGCAAGCCAAGGATGAGACTGAGGGAAGAAGACCAATAGGATTTATTTGTAATGACAAGTGACAAGTGATCACCATAAAGATATTCTTGGAACAGAATCCTGCTAATCTCTGCTATAATTCTAGTCCCAAATGGTTTGGCTCTGGCAGTGCTCTTAGAAATGATATATGTGAAAGCATTGGGGATTGTCAAGAAAGGAGTTTTGCCCTGACAGTTACATTTTGGGCTCATTGGGTTTGTTTGTGCTTCTCCTGCCCCCCCAACCTCCCCTATTTGTTTTTTGTTTGTTTGTTTTTTTAAAGCTAAGGTCAGATGCAATTAGTATTTAGAAAAGAAAATGTTTATAACCTCTTGCTTTTATCATCATTAATAATGCAACAAATGTATTGAATGTGGGCAGACTTTTCAGCAATCCATAGCACTCTCCCCCTCTGTCTCAGAAAATACGCACCTCTTGAGAGAAAATCTATTTCATTAGAGACCTGATAAAATGCCTAGAAATGACAACATAAATAAGCATTTAAGTGCTGCTCCCTCTTTCACTCTGAAGTCTTTTCCAGCTGAGAGAAGTGAGAAAGAAGCCATAGTGGGATAGAGAGAGTTGATGAATAGTTGATCACAATTGTCTTAAATAAATGCTTCTCTCAGACAT
>JAOXNG010000012.1:152408680-152422859 GCA_028566535.1 Scolopax minor
GCCAAACACCATTCAGCTTTGCTCAGAAAGTTGAAGCTTTTGTAGGCAAGGCCCCAGACTCATTTTTTTTCCTTTACTCCCTGTGAGCAGCTCCAAGCTCTACACCAGGTGAGGATCAGCCCAGGCAGGCTCTGTGCAGAGCCACCTGCATGCCCTCAACACACGCTGGGGACCTCTCCTGCCTGGGCTTAGGACCACACAGAAGTCCTGGCCCAGTTCAGTCAGCTGAAGGCACAAGGCTGGATGTGACTGTGGTTGTGTCAAACCAGGGCTAAGCCCTGCTCAACTGGTTCTGGCTCCAAACCCCCTTCCCCACCTTTCTGGGGGGCCCAATTCTGCAGCACAAGCTACCTCACACTCAACAATGTGGCAAGATGAAGGTAGGACTGTTTCCAGAGCCCAGTGGAAGCAGGGGAACACCTGCATGCTGCTGCCTTGCAGTCCAGGCTCCTGGCCAAACTCTGTCTGGCTCTGCACATGCTGTCCCACCAGTGGCCCTGGAGACTTCACTCCTGACAACAACCTCACTCATGACAACGACATGAGCTGCTCACTCACCACAGCATCACACCCTGACCCAGAAACCCCAGTCTGACACTTCCACACCCCCTGTGCCACTCAAGTAATGCTCACTGTGGAAGGGGGTCACTGCAGAGGGTCTGGGGCACAGTTATTGACAGCAATCTACAGACCAAATGTCAGCTTGGAGGCTCACGCTCTCCCTTTACCTTGTTATTGACAGAAAACAGCTCTTTCTTCAGCTTCTCTGTCATCTCACTAGAGGACTTCCGAGCCTCCTTCAAGTTTTCATATTCCCTGCAAAGACACCAGAAGAGTTATATTGTGTTTACAATAGGATTAAGCTAGAACTTCTCAGAGACAACCCACATCTTATAATTTGAAGCTCTGGAACTGCAGAGCCACCAGAGAAAATGCAGGAGGAAATGTAGGGAACAGAGCTGAGTCAACCAACAATGTGTCAAACCTACTGCTACACCACAGGGGAGAGAAGCTGCATGGGACACCATGCCCGAGAGCAGGATCTGAACAGATTTCACCAGCAAAATGGGAACCAGATCCAGAGACATTTCAGTTGCCAGTGGAACAGACAGACAACAGAGCAGCCTCCATGCTGGCAGAAAATGGAGGACTTTGCTTTAAGTGACTTTTCAGAGACTTCACATTATTGGCCATGCACATTCATTCCCAATTACACCACAGGGACACTTGCCTCATTACAGCTTTGTATCAAAGCTGCAATTATTCAGCTGCCATCAGAAGGGACCCAAAGAAGCTGTGGGGTTTGCCCAGCAGGACCAGATGGATTTCGAGGTAGGGGAGGGCAGCACTGCAGATCTGCCAGGCCAGAGAATGCTTGAGCCCACAGCTGCACAGTGCAATGCAGCAGAGGGTACAGCCTGGAGCCCCTCATCCACTCATTTCCCCCCAGGCGTGAAAGGAGAACGGAAGGAATAATCATCATCACCTTAGAGGTGCACTGACAACTCTGGAGACAGTTCCCATGGTGACACGCATGTCACCACAGCGACAACAGCACAGTTCACTGTGACAGGCTCCAATCTAGGGCCCCGGGATCTGTCAGTCAAAACCCAGAGGAGGCCCAAACAGGCAGCGAGACCCCGCAGAGGCTGTGTGCCAGCTGGTACTTGGCAGAGGGATCTCCCTGGGCACATCCAGGACAGCACGAGATAGCTGCCCCAAGCCTGGAGCACCTACTTTTTCAGTGACACACAGTAGATGGCAAGCTGTTCCACCGCTGCCTGCCCAACTCCCATCTCTCTGATCATCTCCTCCACTTCGGGGCGCTGACTCTGAAGCAACAGCTCAATCCTGCACACAAATAAAAAAAAAAAACCAAAACCCACACCCAAAAGTACCCTCAGTTCATGAGTCACAAACATTGCTGGGAAAGAGACTGGAGCCCTGCTTCCCTCCAATGAGGTGGCACAGCCTAAGCTCCCACTGCAGGCACTCTGGTGTTGTCAGAGGGAAGGAAAAGAGAGACAGATGCCCCACCACAAGCAGGGCTTTCTCCTAGGGAAGAGTATCTCTACGTGGACAGACTAGAGAAGGGGCAGCTGTACACACAATACTGCACGTGGGGCCAACGTATGGCTCTTGGACCCTATTGCCCTGTAGCTGAGTGTTCCTGGAGCTCTGTCCCAGTGTCTCCTGATAAGAGGAAGAGCACAGAACCACACTGGGAGCACTGGAGGTGAGGCCAGCCTGCCCACAGTACCATGCCTGCTGCTGCTTAGGGAGAGCAGCCGTCTGAGAACACGGCAGGGGCAAGGGCAGAACTGGACACGCAGCCTTATGGGGTCTCCCAGGTTGAGCAACACAGGACTAACTTTTTTTTTCTAATGCTGGGGGAAAACCCCACTTTTGGAAGATCCTAGTGTCTGAATTTGTGAAAGTATTTCCTTCATAGCCAGCCAGGCTATGTGAGATTCATGGTCTCAGTGTTTTTGAGCCTGGCCAGGTGCAGGGACGAGGAAGAGCGAGACCGAAGCATTTGACCCAGGCTGGCCCACAGGATTATTTCACACCATGAACATCACATTTAATACAAATTAGAAAAGTTTGCTGCATAGTGCTCTTTCTCCCATGGTGGTGGTCCAGAGAACCCCTTGCTCCAGTGCTAGACCTTCCTTTCCTCCCAAAGCTGTTGTGCTCCGTGTCTGACATTCGTGCTGGGAGTGCACAGCTTCCTGCTGATATAATTGGCTGAGTATAATTCCTGTATATCTTATATTAGCACCAGGATTAATACTGGTTCTTTGGTATTATTGTTAATTATTCAGTTTTATCCTATTAAATCTATTTATATTTTAACCCACATCATTGCCTAGAGGAGATGCATCTAGAGAGACCATGCCTTATATGCTGGGCATGACACTTTGGGGGATCAGTCCCCACTTAGTGCATCAGTAAAAGAGACAAGACTTTCTCCTGGGCTTGTCACACCTCTCGGGCACGCTCCCTTTGCCATTTGTAACTCTTGCTGTGAGTTGCAGCAAAGTCTTCATTTCGTCTCCCTGACAATATTTATTGTGCATGTGTAATTTGAAGGTTTTAAGATAATGAAATAAAATTCTTGCCTGCATTCATCAAGCCCGATATGTCTGCAGCATACAAATTGAATACAGAACGACGTAAAACTACCATAGGAGACAGTGAAATAGATCAACCTTTGGGTAATTGAATGAACACATTCTCAGTGATGCCAGTGGGCAAAAGGGATTGTGACCTCCCAGGTCCCTCAGCAAAACCCTTTTCTGGCAATTACACGCCTTCAAAGTTGGCAAATGCCAGAGATGCATTAGCAAATGATCTTTGTTTTCACACAACTACATAAAACTTGTAAGACTCTCGTGGAAGATGTCATTTTAAGGAATGCGTCCATTTAAAGGAGCATCTCTTATAAGAGATAATTTTAGGTTTTATGTTTAGAAACGGTCTGTTATGCTTGAACTGCAATCAGTGACTTATGGTCCCTGCCTGGAAAATGTAGTTCACCTGCAAATTATTATCTTAAGTTTACTTAAGTATCATTGGCTAATGTGCACGGAGTCTTGATTAAGACAGTTTTAAGGAGGTGCGTTGCAGGGTATAGAGATTTAAAGGAAAACGGTGTTTTCCTGGAGCTGTTCACATATGCTTCATAATCACTCAGACCCTCCTTTCCTCCCATATTGTTTTGATACTGAGGAATTCATTTACATAAATTATTAGATATTGAGACAAAGTGAGAGAAAGAAAGGAGGGGAAGTGTGTCGGGCAATTCCTCTGGGGTCAGTGGGGGAGGTTAGCAGAAGGCAGCTGAAAATTGGGGCGATTTAAATTAGTCATTGTTAACTGAGAAAGAGAACAATACCCTAGACACACACTGAAATGGGAAAGGGAAAGAAACCTCTGGATAACTGTACAGAAACGAAGATGTTACTGGGCCTGCATTAACAGAGATTTCTCAAGTCCATAACAGCTCAAAGCACGTAGCGGATTTAAGGGGAAAGATAAACGAAAGTGAAAGCTTTATTATTATTTTTGTGTATTAGGCAAAACAGGGGAAGATGTCTTTCCTACCAGAGATTAGTATAAATGAACTCCTATGGGGACGAAGGGAACCATTTTAAGCCATTCAGTTTGATTGCAGATCTCGACATCCCAGGTGAATTTGCAGTCTTGGGGCTGAAGCCTTACTCATGCTCTACAGAAACGGGAGAGAAGCCAAACGCGTCAGTGTCACATTGAAACCAGGGCCCCGGGGAAGCAATCCCTCACGAGGAACTCCCACTGGATGCTGGTACCACGAATCATGAGTGATTTATACTTGTGCTCAGATTACAACTAGTTAGGAATTATTTTTAGCTTTCCATTCAGAAATGAAAATTCATCAGAAATGCTTTCTTTACCCCCCCTGGATGTAGATGATTCAGTGGAGCAGATCCTCAGATAACATTTCTGAGTAAAAGCAGAGAAACAGAGAACCATCCAGAATAACCCAGAGAGTAATAACATCAGCTGAAAACTAAGTTTAAAGCTACCTCACAGTCTGTTGCTGTAAGCAGGCAAGTGAAAAAGTGAACCAAGATCCCTTCTAAATCCAGTTTGGTCTATCGGTTATTGTGGTTAGTGCACTCTTGTGTTGTGAGTGTCTTGGGTTGCTGAGCAGTTGAGAGTCTCTCCTAGCCAGTTCTCAGCTGGAATCTCTTGATTTGTTTTTATCTGTTTTCACTCAGGGTTTGACTTTAAACAAGTCTGACACCATCCCTCCCACCGCCCTCAAAATAAAGAAAAAAAAAAAAAGAAAGAAAAGGGGGAGTGGGTGTACTCTAGGTCAACACACAAGCTCAGTAATTCACAGATTTATAGTTTCACCCTCTGGTGATTCCTTCCCGAACACAGAGGACATGAAAACTGCTAAGTGCCTGTAGACCCTTTGTATTTAAGATCCCTCTAGCAAGGCTTTACATTGCAACTGGGATATTTTGCATTTTTCATTCCCTTCTGCCTCTGGTTGTAAAAGAGAAGACTGAGGGCTTGTGTTTGACTTCTAACTTCACCTTTGCTGTGTGTAATCAGTGGTGTTTTTCAGGCAGAAAGAACACGAGTAAAGTCTCATGTTTGCCTTTTGTTCCACATGAAAGAACATCACACATCCTGTTGTTCATCAGTCAAGGTTATCCCTCTTGGCTTCCTGCCTGCTTCTCCCATTACTCATGCCTTAAACTCTGCCTTATTCTCTTTCCTGTATCTTAATGTGCCACTCTTTTCCTTGCTTACCCCAAAGTGGCAATGTTAGTGGTGGGCATGGTGCTTTCCAGTTATCCATACTTCTGACACCCTCTCTCTTACCTGATCTTGGCATAACAGAAATGTCACATCTGTATGTATGTGCCCTTAGTTTAGAATATGAAATACTTAGGGGTTATACAAGTATTAAAATTAACATTCTGAGGCAGAAGGTGAGACCCAGACATAAACGTGGAGTCAGCAGCTGTGATCTTGGCATCCTCCTGAACCCACACTGGTTTGGCACTGCAGGAGTGGGCCACAAGAGCTCTGCTCCAGGAAGAAATATGATTTTGAAGTCCAGTTTTGTTCAAAGACAGAATGAAACCCAACAAAAATATTGATAATCTCCATTAGCAAAAAGTTCAGGGAGAATAAAATACTATTTGAGAACACAACAGCTTCATTCAAATTTTCCTTTTTTAATACACTGCAATCTTGCAGTATAATTTTTTTCCCTTTCTATCCAAACTAAGCACAGAATGAGAAATGAAATTCCCTTTTTTTCAAATGTCAGAAATGGGACAGACTAACACTGCTGTCACACCCCTCCCTACTATTCCTCCTCAACCCTTCCCAGTTCTTCCACATGAAATTTTGGCAAAAATAGATGAGATTTTCCATATGTGAAGTAAGTGATAAAAGCACCCACGCCAGGTTCTGATGAATTCTACTGTCATCCCAGTATGACATGACATTGCCAAGCAGGGTGATGGATCTGTAGGGTCTATCTTGCAGTGACGAGCACCAAGTTGTGAGATCTGGTGACTAACCAGAAAATGTACTGGTAGACTTACTTAAAGCAATGTTTCAGCAAGCTCTAAAGTTCTGCTTAGACTTGGGGTCTGTTTTCAACTGAATCTTCATATCGATGCCGCTTTGCTTTGCAGGGACAGTGGTGAGACACCTCAGAGTGTACGGGGCTGCCCCTGTCTCAGGGTATGCTTATGCTGTTTATGCTTGAGCATATTCATGGGAAGAAGCACCGGGATAGGATCGTGCTGGTGGAATGAGTTTCTGTTTCACAGTCAAGTGACAATTGGGAAAACTGCCACAGTTCTGCACTGTGAAGGCCCCAGTGGGAATACCTGAAGGCTTGAAGCCTTGATTTTCTATTACTTCATACATCCACAAATACATTTAATTGCAAAGGATCGGCAAAATAGTATAATAGCTCATTGTGTACTTGAAGTGAGTCTTCACGTAGAGTTGCCATTTTTCCTGTCAGGGTTTCTCAGGGAAACATGAGCGTACACAGGTTGTGTAGCGTGTGTGCAGCCAGCCCATCTGTTGCATCCTGGATGTGTTAGCCTTGTGCCCAAGCAGAGTGAAGGCTGACATACTCATTCTTGGGTTTTCCTGGATGGAAATCCATGCAAACACAGTGGGTGCCCTGCAAACACATATGGAGTGAAAATTAGCAACTCTAGGAAGCATTAGTCATGCTGTGCACACACTGTAGTGATGTTCAGCACATATACTGTGGTCATACTCAGGATCTGCCCTGTGTCTACTCAGACAGCAGCACCTTACAGTTACTAGATATCCAGCATCACAGACATCATCTCAGCTAGCTCCAGGGTAGCTGGGCTGTTGAGATAACTTCCATCAGCCCAAGTGTTGGAAAAACTCTGATAAACTGGAATGACGTGAGAAACTGTGCAGAGATGCAGGAGTGTTAGGAGGGCTCAAGAAGCACTTATGAGTACAACAAATCAGTGGAGTCCCCCTGTGCTTCTACTAAACTCCCTGTTGTCTCTTGTCAGGTTCTGCTCTGAGGCTCAGTATTGCATCTTTGCCATTATCTCCTTTTCCTGTGATTTCTGCCCATTCCTTTTCCCTCGTTTCTACCACATCCTCTTCCCTCAAATTCTTATTTCCCACCTTACCTTCCCTTTAGTCTGTCTTTGCTTCTCCCTTACTAAATCTCCTGAATCTGCTGTCTCAGATGCAGCACATCTAATTATCCCTGGAGAACTCCATCCAGAGCAGCTTTGGGCATTCTACATCCTGGAATGCATTGCAAAGCCACTGGAGCTCCCCAAAGCCTGTGCTGATCCCTTAGAGCCTTGAGGTCATTGTCTCACTGAGTTTTGGCTCAATAAGAAGTTCCTCACTACTTAGGAAATCCTGGTGTGTAACAATATATTTGAGTCCAATTGCCTGTGCGGGTCAATCTGTATCCTCTGTGCTGAGGGAACTACTTTGGGAATTGCCTTGCTTCCCTGCTTAAATGCAAACTCAGCTTGCTGTCCCAAACTCCCTGCTGAGGTTAGCAGCTGTTTGGCAATGTGAAGAGTAAGAAGCAACAGTTTCCTCATGGGTGTTTTGGAAAGCTGTGGTTGGAAAACCAGGTCTGATGATCTTTTGCACTAGATATTTGTGGAAGTCATGTCAGATGGACTTATCTGCCAGTGGAGGAGGCCTCATCTTACTAAAGTTGTTCTCATGGACTTGCAGAAGCAGGTTTTCCCATTGAATTATAGCATCAACCAGGGACATATCTGCCACCGAAATGTCATTGTCACTTTGCTCAGCACCTTACTATCAGTCCATGGAGTTTCTCCACAATTCTGCCCATGTAACTTGCCTTTCTCCCTTGTTATTGTGGTTGTGATGGTTGATGTGTACACACTTCTTCAAATCACCTGTTTCAAGAGACATTGCTTGACAATTACAAGAGCATCTATTTTCCAGGGGAAACAGCAGAACTACCCTAAGTGTTTATTGTACCCTTTTGGCTTCTGTCAAATACGTGAGTCATCTGTCTAGAGGGTTAGACAGCATCTTTTTCAACTTTTGTTAAAAACTAACTCTTTTACTCAAATCATTACTGCGTTGTCTTTTTCTGAACCTTAACATCCTCAGTGCTGGATGATGGAATTTCCAGAACTTCCTTTATTACTTCCTTAATAAAAAATGAAAATTTTCAAAATAGAAAATGTGATTTTTTTAGGTTCTTGTGAAGGATGTAGGTCTCTCCCGAGGCATTTCAGGTGGTTTTTCTGCTGCCAGAAGGCCAAACTCAGTTTCTATATTTGCAATCAGACAAATGAGAATAAATCAGCTTATCAACAGACAGTGGGAACTTGGGGAAGGAAGAAAACACACTCAGAAGCCACCAGCCAGGACTGTGTGCATGGGACAGTTTCACTAGAGATTTGTCTTCTTCTGGGGCACAGAAAAAGAAAATTGTGATTCTGGGGCTCTGTTATTGACTTTGCCAGAAAATCAGAGTTAGACGCCAGGAGAAAAACCTCAATCCAGTTGGAAAAAATCTGCATCTCATATAGTTTTTCTTCAGAGCTGTGTTTTTCTTCAGAGCAACAGTTACTGTGATGTACTAACATGATTGCTGCATTCAGTGTGACTACAGCTTCAACAGCTTCTCATGTGAGTAAGCACGAGTAGGAGCAATGTTTAGTTTCTCTGTGACCATACAACATTTAACAACCTTCTAGTGCAGTGAGCAGGAAGAGTTAGCTTTACCCGGTATTCGGAGATTTTTTGATGCAGGCTGCTGTGTTACAGCAGATCGGTTTATAGTGTGCACCTTTTCTAAGAAAATGCTATTATTTACCTGTTGGATTTGAAAAGGCACCCATTAGAAACAGCATGCAGGCACTATACTGTCAGAGTCATAATTTCTAGCACTTGTCTTTGTTAAACAAATGGTAAAAGGTATTTTGAGAGTCCTAACAGCTGCTGGAGTCTGTTCCTCCTTCCCCATCCACACCTCTCATCCCCTGCTTCTTTACTTCATTTGCAATGCAAAGAAGAAACATTAGGTGACATTAGAGCAGGTATGAAGGTAGGGTGGAACTGGCAGCTCTCAGCAGTGAAGGACCTCCATCAATGGGGATTTCAGGAGAGTGGGGACAGCAGAAAAGGGAAAGATGAAGTGATCCTATTTATAAATGTATTCCCCTACTCCCTGTCTGTGTCATGCAGATATCTCAGCAGCGCAGATGGATCTGCATACTGATGAAGACATGGGGCATCTATGAAAAATGCTGGATCTGGCTGAGCTCCCTGCAGGCACAGGGTCTGCTCTCTCTCCTGTTAGAGCCCCATGCACTGGCATTTTTCAAAGCTTGGACATGCATGCCAGGTTTTGGTGATGTTGTTGTGGCTTTGCTTCTGCCTAAGAGCAGAGCCCAGGTTTGTCTTCAGCAATCAGATAAAAGAGTGCAAAGCAACTTGAAAAAGAGGCTGAACCTACAAGCAAGAGGTAACTTCAAATCAGCTCATCAGTAGGCGCTGTGAATAGGGGAAAATTAGTATCACTACAAAAAGACCGTGCAGGATTACCAGCCAGAATGCCTGGAGAAAGCCAGCTCTGTCAAATATGAGATCAGCTTGCTGAGGTGCCTGGAGGACTGTAGAGAAAAATCTGGGCAATTCCTCAAAGCCTAGGCATTGTGCTACACCAGCGCTGAGAGAAGCAGAGCAGAGTGACTGTGGTTTCTTTCACAGTATGCACATCTGACAGTGCCATATGAATATTAGTGAAGTGGCGTAATGCCCTGTGGAGGTAGGTGTGCGATCACATCTTTTCCTTAGGCATCAAAGAGCCAAGAAGGTCAAGGTTCTTTGGTTCCAATGTACTGAACATATGATGCTTCCTTTGGAGTCAGTGGGAGATGTGGGTGTCCAGCATCACCCAAACCAGGCCCTCAGTAACTGGCCTGAGATCACACCACAAAAACAGTGACAGATCTCTTCAGAACTCAGGACTTGTGACTCTCAGGCCACCTGCTCTTCCTCTAAGATAATCCTACCCTATAGTCATAGGCCAAAGTGTTTGGAGAAGGAAAATGACTGGAAAAGTAAGGTCTGCGTTCATAGTCTATGAATTTCCTTGATTAAAGATCAAAGGATGCCACTTAAATGGGCATGAATTTGGGATGAACAATATTTGTGTCTGAAAAAATGCTAACCCCTCAAAGGTTCCTCTTTAATTAGCACAGATGGCGTGATCTCCTGGAAGGCAGGGGAACCGCGATCCTTGATGAGCTCTTTGTGTATGTTAAGCTTCCCTTAATTCTTGTTCTTATCCATGACTGCAGTGAGCCAGACAGAAGCCAAAGACCTGGAGACTTAAAGATCTCTTAGGAAATCTTCCTGGAAAGAAGTTACACTACAGTAAGTCCAAGTAGGAATGTTGGATCTGCCTGGCTCATCTATAGACCCCAGCTGTCTGAGCTGCAAACTACTTTCAAGTCCATAGGTCAGAAAGGACACCTCCTAGAGCAGGGGAGCACCATGTACCCGATGTCCTTCCTTTGCATCCCTGATGCTGGCTTGCTTCGAGCCACCCTCTCAGGGCAAACACATGGCTAACAGAGCAACATTCCTGTCTTGAGCTGCTCCCAGGAACCACAAGAGCAGATCTGCCTTTGTTTGCAGAGTGAACCACTTGAAACGCAATCCAAAGAGATCTCAAGAAAGGTTTTGATCTTTCCTTCCAACCATGGACCAGACGTTGCTGCTAGTACAGACTGTTCAGCCTGATCAGCATGGTAGATACTCCTGCAAGGAATACAATTTTAGCTGTTTTAGTACATATCTGCATCACCATCTGCTATTTGTTGGCATGAATGTATACAAGAAGAAAACTAGGTTTGAGGGGAAAAAAAAAGGCCTCAACAACCTTTTAGAGTTTCAAGTTCATTCTAGGGTTTGGTTTTTGTTTTGTTTTGAACATCAGTTATTCTCACACAAAGCACAGTATGTCTTCTCTGCTTATGTTCTTATGTTCTCTTCTTTCTTTTTTTTTTTTGGTGAGCATTGGTGTTCCTAGAGTTCTTCAAACAAGAATACTGTGCTTACAGTGAGCACTAGAAACTCAGTTAACTTGGTAAGAGAGTCTGTACAAGGTGTAGAAGACCTTCTCAAGAAGAGTAGGAGAGTTTTCAGATTATGTGCTTGAAAGAGTCTCACTGTATTCGTGACCAGGACTTTAATCTTTCTCCTTCTCTCACTGGGACTTTCTGTCCCAGTTAACCTGAGACAACTAAAGAGGGGCCTGAACAGAAAACTGTACAAGAGATGTCAAATGGCACCATCTCTCCTTGAAAGTAATAACACCGAAGTTTGGTGTGCGGTATTAGTGAGAAATATTTTTACAGTGCTTTGAAGTTAGGAAGCACTATATAAATGCTAAGTATTATTAACTACATGAATCAGACATCTTCAGAGAAATCTAACACTGTTAAAGATGGGAGAGCAGTCTCTTCCTTTCTTAATGATAACCAACCCCCAAAGTTATTAATAAAAAAAACCAACTTTTAAAAATAGATCAAATGATTTCCCCATCCCGTGATAATCCCTCTGATTGCCCCCATGTTTCAGTTCACTGTATCATCTGAGAGATCAAAGGATGTGTCTGAAGCTGGCAAACCAATCCCACAAAGAAGAAAACCTTCTTCCGTTGTAGATAAACAAAATACAATTTCCAGATAACATCATGGTGCTGATCAAAATAGCTGCTTTTCCAATTAGATTTCAAAGAATTCTTAATTGTTATTGATTTAATCTGGAGATGTGCAGATTTTTCCAGTCAAGAACCTGTTTCACAGGGAAATTATTACCCCAGGGATTTCAGTTACAGACAGGTTTTAGTAAGCAGCAACAGCTGCCTGTCAGGCAGGTGACAATAAAAAGGGAATCTGTCCAGATACAGGAGACAGTGCTATTTGTGTTTCTGTTTCCTGCAATAGTTTAGAGCATGTAGCCTTATCTGTTCTGAAATGGCAGCAGATTTCACATCTGCATAAAGGCATTTGCCTTTAAATTGTAATAGGCAAAGTACTTAAATAAAATCCTGTCTGTCTGTCTATCTATCTATCTATCTATCTATCTATCTATCTATCTATCTATCTATCTACCTACCTACCTACTTACCTACCTATATCTATCACATCAATCTTTCTGTTTTTATACTCAATTCGAACCATGGGGGTCTGCCCTGAAGCTTCCTGTTATTCCCAGATATATATAAATAAATTCGTAGTTTGCTGTGCAAATAATAAAATAAAATTGTAAAGACGATTCTGTAAAGTCTGCTGAGCTGCCATTTCAAAGTCAGGTAAAACAGCAGGGTTTGGGAAGGAGGGAGGGAAATGGGGACTGCTTCTTCACAGACAGCTGATGTTTTGGAGCAGAACAACATGAGATGGTTTCCTGTCAAGCAGCAATAAGAGGAGGAAGAACGAAAAATAGCCCCCAGAAGAAAATTATTCTGTCCTAGGGAAATGACGGTGGAAGGATTTCTAATCTTTGGTAAAGTGGCAGTGGGGGATTTAATGCTGTCAGGTATGACAGTGACAGGAAGAGTGACTCAGGAAAGGTGAGTCAGAGCCAGATGCCATTGGGAAAATAAGCACCCGACCCAGGAGTGAGTGGTGCCTGCTTGTGGTGCAGTGCAGCCTGAGGGCAAGGCACAGCTACACGTGGACACCGTGTTTCACATGGAGAGGGACATGCTCTGCAAGGTGCTTGCTGTGAAGAGGAATGAAGAAGGCCTGGGTAGGAGTCACTAGTAGCACCAGGAAAAAAGATTAAGGCTGGTACCATTGGGGGAAAAATGAAGAACTTGAAGAAGCCTGGAGAGCAATGAATGATGTGGAGAGTGATAAGAAATGCACCTCCTTGTATGTTTTAGAGCCCTGCACTGGCCTCAGGACACTTGGGTTCTTCTCCAGATGGATTTACTTCCAACAGGCACCATGGAGGCAAAGAGCTGATCAGTTAATCCTAAAACAAAAGACTGAAAGGGGTATCGATCTTCTCCATTGGGGGAAAGTCAACCTTTAACTTCATGAGTTATTTCCACTCTGACATTGCATTTCTAGTACCCACACAGGAATGCATGTGCTCAGATGGCTATATAAACCATCTATACTCTAAATTAGTATGAAAGGTGAATTTTATGCATAGGGCTGATATGAAAAGCCTTGGAGTAAGGGAGAGTCCCATTACTAAGAGGCTGAAAGCACTGAAACCTATGGGAGTTCCCTTCCATTTTGTATTTCTATTTCCAGTTTCTCAGAGGCTCAGAGAAAGACCAGAACTTTGGGATCTCTGTGAACAGAATCTGTTTCTTCTACAAAATGTACAGTCGAGATGAACTTGTTCAGAAAAAAAAAAGATGGTTATGAAATAATTCCCATCTCTGTCTTCCAAGCAACTTCATCTAACCACAATAGGCCTTTTCTCTAAAACCAAAGTTTCTGAACAGAACATCAGCTGTCTACTTGATGATGTAGAAAATAACTAACTCTGTAGGCAACCAGACTAAAACCACATCTGCGAAAGTCAAGGTTACATTTAGGCTAACTTTAGCCTAATCTCAAGGCAATTATTTTTTCCTCCGTCATCCTACAGGGAAATGATATTTCATTAATAAAAGACATTGTAGAGGACACTTCCACTAGATGTCAACATTAGAGGGCAGTACTCAGCTAGCAACCCATCCTATCAGTTCATTGAACAGCTGTGTTTATATGGGGTTGTTTGTAAAATTTATGTTTGAGTTTGTTTTAACCTTACTTTATTGCTACTGGAGAAACAATAGATCTTTTTCCATTGCAAGCCATCGAGTGCTGCATTAAATTCCAGCAGGAGGGGTGAAACTTCCCATGCATCTTGTCTCCACAAATCTCTGACTCTATATTTGCATGTTTTTGTAAACAAAAAGCCCTTGCATGGTCTGAGACAGTTTCTTCTCAGAGAGCTGCCAGAACTGGATTGTGCCCAGCCAGGTTCTTATTTTTCTTTTTCCCTGTGACTGTGTGCCTGGTCTTTTTGTAGGATGGTGGATGTACCCCATGAACTGCCCAGAAATTCTTACCCATACATT
>JAOXNG010000012.1:152486941-152499135 GCA_028566535.1 Scolopax minor
AACTACCAACCTCTGTATGTGCCTGGGAAGATTTTAGAATCATAGAACAGTATGATCAAAGGGCTGGAGCACCTCTGCTGCGAGGACAGGCTGAGAGAGTTGGAGTTGGAGAAAAAAAGGCTCCAAAGAAATCTTATAGCATCTTTCCAGTACTTAAAGAGGGCTTATAAGAAAGATGGGAACAGATTTCTTTAGCAAGGCCTGTTACAATCGGACAAGAGTTAGTGGTTTTAAATTAAAAGAAGGTAGATATAGGCTAGATATAAGGAAGAAATTTTTTTACAGCGAGTGTGCTGAAATACTGGCCCAAGTTGCCCAGAGAGATGGTAGATGCCCCATCCCTGGAGATACTCAAGGTCAGGTTGGATGGGGCTCTGAGCAACCTGATCTAGTTGAAGATGTCCCTGGGCATTGCAGGGAAATTGGACTAGATGACCTTCAAAGGTCCCCTTCCCCAAACCATTCTATGATTCTATGAGAAACCTCTAAAATGATGGAAACTCAGCAAGTCACATAATGTTGTTCCCCTGGAATCAGCAATTTAGGGTCTTCTTGCTGTTCTCAGAAACATGAAAGAGGTCTGGAAATATTGCTTCTTTGGGGTGTATCCTCATCTCTGCTTTCCCTTCGTCTCTGCTCTTAACTTACGGCACTAATCAGTTGTGTGAGAAAGAGTATTTACATTTAAACATGAAAAATGTAGAGTTTATTGCAGAAAAAGGAGTTTATTGAAAGCCTGTCATCCACAGTGAATGCTCTCACTTCCAACTGGTCCCTCCCTTCCATTACTTTGCTCTTATGATGTGCTGTTTTTAGGCAATAATCTGTAGCTCTGCAAAGATACATGCTAGAAAGTGCCAGCCAGAAGAAACCACATTTTATGAGAATCCTGTTTTCAGGAATACTGTGAAATCCATCTCTATTCCTAGTGAAATCCATCACTATTCCTAATGATTCTTAGGTATAACTTAGAAAAGATGTAGTTCCTGGATCCCAGTCAGGGATAACATCAGTTAACGAACAGCTCGCTCACCTCTTTCAAGACTTAGATTTCACGGGAAACTTCAGGCTTTTTAGAAAGTTTCAGAAATAATCCTCTCTAGTTTAAAAACCAGGATAGCAAAATCATCTGGTTTAGACCTCGAGCACCTTGTCCATTCTCTTCCTAACATAGTATTTCTGAATTTACTTACCCAGATAGCTTTGTTTCTCATTATTATGCTGCAGTGAAGACGAACAGTATGTAGTTGATTGGTGACATATGACATGAGGTTCTGCACTGAGTCACTTTGGCTTGAGATAACCAGCAAACAAATAACAGAAACCAGAATCACTGTCATATTGTAAGACTGAATCTGTGTGGGCATTTATAAGAAAAGTTTTAATTGGTATTTTCACCTCTTTATCCTATTGGCTTTTTGTTTTATATGAGCTTTTTCTTCCATTGTCTCTGTCTAGCGGTTGGGTTTTGTTGTTGGCATTTTTTTTCCCATCACTATATCTTATCATTTCACCACTTAGTTTGTCACATGAATTATTAATACTGTTTTTATGCTAAATGTGCCTGCCTCGCACATAATTTGACCTTACTTACTGAATGAGTAACTCTGCTAACCCCTCAGGACATATTACCCACACTCTGTCTATGAAACATATTTCTTCCTTGTGTTTGACTTCTCCAAAATTCAAAACACTTTGAACACAGTCACATAGTTGTTTTTTTTTTTTTTTTTTATTTCTCTCTTTTTCATTAGGGAGTAAGAAAGAAAAAATTAAACACTAACTGTTCTGGAAACTAATTACAGTTTTTCTTGCCAGAGATTGTTGCTTTATTTTCATAGTGTCATCTATCCTTGAACACCCTGAGAGAGTGAAGAAATGAAAACCTGCTTTCTACTACATTTAAAACATGACTTGGTCATCAAGAAATATTCAGTGCAGCCTTCAAATGTGGTTTAGGAAAGAGTTGTATCTTGTATTCATGTCAAGATAGTTAGAAAATGCCTCAGTTTATCTTACTGGCTCTCTATTCAGCAAAATATGTTCGTATACCTCTTCCAACCTAGTAAAATTTTAATCCTGTACTGTGCTCAGCAGGAACAGTTTCAGACACCTGCTGTCTCAATCATAATGGCCACCATCTTTCCCATAGGGAGTTCAGTTTCATTTCCATGGAAAACTTGAAAGGTAATTCCAAAGTCCTTACTGAAAAGATGCATGTTTACCAATGATCTCGTTCACTTTCAGGGAGAATAACAGATGTCAGACATTCAGACTAAATGGCAAATGTTTGCTAACAATGTTCCATTATAGAATAAATAGTTAACAAGCAACATAAAATATTCATTGAGTTAATAATTAGCAATATAGCTATTCTGATGACCATTGAAATATCCCTTTGCTTTCTGAACCCTGATATACTCTTGCTTCTATGGCAGAGTTCCACAGTCCAATTAGGAATGCACTTCCTTTTTTGAGTAGCAGTATTTCCCCCAGTTTCAACTCTTCTGTCTGTTCCTGAACTATTTGCTCTATCTCTCCTTGCCAAAATAAACAATTCCAGTCTTTTATAGTTTTCGTTACTTCAGATATTCCTTTCTTATTGTACTTATTTCCATCAAAACTTGGTTCCTCACAGAACTGTTTCTGTGAAACCTTGAGCAACACTGCAGATAGGATGAGTCTGTCATTCCAGGTGAGTTTACAGCCACTGACTTGTAGTTCTGCTTTGTCTTTCAACCATTTTTGATTCAAAAGTGTGCACGTAGCTCACTTTCAATAACTCCCCATCCCTCTGGTTTCAGAAGAGAAATAGAAGACAGACGACATCTCAATCCTGTCTGTAGGAACGTAACTTTGGAGATCATTCTTCTTGAAATTTGTCCTGTCATGGGTAGGGGAACTCTGTCAGTCTGAGTTGTTATCAGAATTTATTTATTTATTTATTTATTTATTTATTTGCTTAGCAGCTTCTGTTTAACAGCTTGTGATTTCTTATTGTCTTACCTCATTCCACCCCATTGAAATAAGGGCTTTTGCCATCTACAACCCAGAGAATATACACCTTTGCATGCTTTTATGGATATTGCATGAGCACTTAAAGAAGGGAATTATCATATACTCTGTATGGCTTATCTTTTGCCTACGATATATAGAATATACTTTATTTATAAATAATAATATATTTTATTTATATATAACAAAGTAGTCACATTCTCACAGTCCCATCCTTAGGTGAAAAACCTAGTCTTAACTGTGAAACAACAAACAGCAACAACACATATACTGATTATCTTACCCCACTTATAAATACTGGGTAATAAATATTTGGAATAATTGTTAAAATTCAGTCTCATTTATAAGCAGTCAGAATGTCATTTATGTGCTACTATTTTGAAGAGATTAACTTTCCCTTTCTTATTATTATCCACTTGAAAAACTGGGTAGTTAGAATTTAATTGTACGCTTACCAACTTTTCGTTTTTCACTGGTAACCAAAGTTTGTTTAGACTCTGTTATCTTTGTCTGACACTTGCCTTATATTGCTTTCACGAGAGCTGCATACTGCAGTCTTATTGGAATACATTCATTGAAAGAAATATAATAGACTTTTTCTTAATAGACACCTTCAGTGTGTAAATTACTTCTGAATGCCTTAAAACTTGTCAAATTACATCTTCCATGTCTGCCTTTGCACAAGTAAAATCAGAAGGAAAGAGATAGTACAAGACAAATGATTACCATCACAATTTTTACTGTATATGCTTAAAAAAAACAAAGTCAATTAATTTAAATGTCAGTATCAACTTATTGTCAGGTTATGTTGTTAAGAATTTTTTATTTTTCCCCTTCAAATGCCAGTCTTGAGATAATATTGGTGTAAAATATTAAATTATGTACCTGAATCTTCATTACAAGATAAATCTGGATTGCATTGACACTGCTATACCAAATAAACACGTGTTTGAGAGCATTTCCTTGCACTGATATTGGCATTTGCTGCATACAGGTGGGAACTGTAAGTCTGTCCAGGCTAAAAACCATTTGGGTGTAAGTATTTGAATGGCTGGATTGTCAATATGTGTTGGAAATGAGCCAAACATCTTGGATTTCTCTTTCTTTCTGTCTTTATTTCTCTATAACGAAAGAGAAAATACCAAGCTACAAAACAGTTAGCCTGAAAAACAGCAGTGCCTTTTTAGTCATCCTAATATCTGTTAGTTTTCTTAAGGAAAAATATGTCCCCTTCATCATATTGAAGTGAAATGGGCAAATCCATGCCATCCACAATTCCCTGACACGGGGGCTGGATTTTAGGTTTAAGGACTAGATGTTACTATTATCCAGAGTGGTAGCAGTAGTATCATTCCTGCTGTTATTATTTTGCATTTATATCAAATATCACTGATATGTGACTGCCAGTTCCCCATGGAGGTAAAGCTCCTTGATCATTTGTGATTAATGCACGAGACAGAAGAGTCTAGTTTATAATGTTCCTCTTGGCTGTGTTTGCTTTAATTACAAGACTTTTTGGGCTTGTTTCTTTCCAAATTACTAAATTGCTGTTGTTCCTATGCATTCATGTCACAATTAATAAACTTTGGTGTTATCATTACTACATTTAATAGAGTTTTCAAAGTAAATTAATATACTTTTGTGCTACTAAGATTATTCAATTTAGCATCCAAATTCTGCTGTGAACTTTAATGAGTTAGCAGGCAGGATCCTGCAGGGGAAGCTGGCAAGGCATTGCATGGAACCCTGTGTTTGCTTGACTCTGGCAAGTCACTTATCCATCTTTCACCCAACATCTGCCCATCTTGTGTAGTCAGCTAGAAAATTCTTCTCCTGCCACAGCCAGTGCCAGGAGAGCAGTGTGGTAGCTGGCAACCATGGGAAGATTGAATTGGGCAATAGAACTGTGCTAAGGCTTTGCTATAAAACCAGGCAGTTTAGCGATGATAAAGGAGTATGTGGGGGAAGGAGGTGTCTTATCAGAGTGCCCCCCTCAGTCTGAATGGGTCAATGTTCAATATCACAGGATGTTTAAAGACAAAGTTTCCCTTTCAGGGACTGCCCTGAAAGTAAATATGAACCCAGCAGGTCTCTTCATCCACATGCTTTGAGTTCACGTTGCTACCGTCACCTTGGATAGAACATCCTCTCCAAATCAGACAGACATACGTATCCAGGAAGGCCCTGTGAGCCATCTTTATTTCACCATTTTTGCTCCACTGAAGTATTCATCATAGCTATTGTCTTTGTTTTTAAGTGATACAGTTTCAGTGTATGCATCTGTACTCCAGACAGACAGGGAGACTGAGAAAGAGGTAGGAGATTTTACTCTGTGTACACAAATGCTCTAAACTCCTCAGCACGGTGTCTACGCTGCTGAACAATGTATTACTTAAGCTGTGATTTGATAGCAATCGCTGTCAGTTAACCAAATCCAATATAAACTAGTTTTCTGGTTTTCTGTTCTTTTTTTTTCTCTCCTCCCCCTTCCTTCTTATTTTAGCACCTCTGGCATAGAATACATATTAAAAGCGAAATATTAACAAGAATCTTGTGCCAGAAAATCTCAACTCAAGAGAGTGTGCTGGGTAATCCAATTTTAATTTCCCCAGTTTCTGACGTGTCATACGATGCTAGGTCAGTCAGTAACATTCAACCCAGAAGTCTGTTTTGCATTAACAAGGACATTTAAACTGCCCCTTAAATGTTAAAAGAAGAAACAATTTGTCTGGTTTAACAGACAAGTGGCAAGTGCTTCAGTAAGCAGTGGACACAGACAACTATGATTTGTAAATCCTCAGTGAAATACGCTTTTCCTACAAGCTTTAGGGAAGTTGTTGATGTGGTAAAAAGCTCCAGGTTTTGATCTCATTACAACTAAGTCTTATTTTAGGCATGTCCAACTTTATTATGGTTTTATCATCCAGACAGAATGTAGATTGGCTGATCAGCTGAATTGCTCTGTGTGCTGACCAGATGAGCCATGCAAGTGGATACCTATAGACAGATATTTGACGGCACCTGAGACACTCAGAGGTACCCAAGAATTTATCACATGGAACTTCTAGGAGCAGCATGACCTTTGGAGTGGCAACCAGAGGAAAAGCAGAGTGTGCTAGGTGTCTTGTGTCATTGGAGATGACATTCAAGCAACTGGTTGCAATGAAATCTTAGGCTCCAAAAGCAGAGGTAAATATGTATTTGTAGACACTTATAACTAGGAGTCTTAAACTTAAACTGAATGTCACCTGGTAAGGATAGGAAAAAGGTGCCCAGAATGAATAGGCAGCCGGTGCCATTTCATATGCAATTCTGCTCTTTTTCCAACCGCTGCTCCACATCCCACAGGCACTGTGCAACAGCTGCCAGCCCCATGAAGATGTCTCAGCTACTTGTGGGCGTTGCAAATAACACCTGACACCTCTGAATAGGCAACTGACTCAAGCCTCAAGATTCATTCAAACGGTCTATCAAACAAAAAAGGAATTTGCAACACTCTGGTGTGTTATAAAATGCTGTGCTTAGAATCTGTAGAACTGCAAATAATAGAGCAAAAATGTCATTTGCCTATACTTGCTGTGGTTACCTAAAAATAAGTCATCATATAATCATCAATAACTGAATGAAAATTCCTATTGTCCAAAACTTAAGAGCTATAAGTAATACTAAAAGAGCCTTGATAATTTAATAAGAACAAAGATTGTCTTTATTAAATAAATAAAAAAAAAAACAAATCTGAAAAAATTCCACCAAAAAACCCCCCCAAACCTACTATGAACTTCCTAAGTGAAAAAAGTAAACAGATACCATGAAGGGGATAAACTATATGTGCAATGAAGGAATGTCATTTTGATGATATGAGAAAACAGATTGTCACTCTGGCTGAATCTCTGACTTTTCAACTAAGAATGCTTCAGAGTTTATGTTTGGCTTGCCTAACTTCCGTTAGAACGTGTAATGCTGGCCGTATTAGCTGGATTCCACTGAAACTCTTTTTTTAGCAAAGCTTTCTCCATGGAAATTTTTGGTATGACCCACCTTTCATTGCATTTATTCATTGCTTTATTCATTGCAAATGGATATTACGTTCTTTTTTCAGAACAGGTCACACTCATCAGCTACACCTCCCCAGGTACATCTGCTCCTTGCCCTATTGAAAATATGATTACATCTTTATATTGGTATTTACATGACACATAGGTGTTGTCCTTCTTTATGTGCTTTGTTCACAGCGTAAACATAACCATTATGCCTCTCTTAAATGTATTTTTTTCCCTCTGGAACATCTGTAATGGGGTCTGGAATTGATGACCCTCAGATGTTTGTGGCACCCTCTCAGCAGCATGGAAATGGTCACATGAACACTCCAAATTCATTTAAGTGCAAACTGAAACAGACTGGTGTTCCAGTTTAAGCCACCTCTGCAAAGGGGAGAATGGATTTATTTTGTTTTGCTGTTAAAAAAAAAAAATAGGAACCATACATATTGCTATGTTTTGGAGGGCACAGAAATGTAGAGGTAAAGACTGATAGCAAACTGTTGTAACTGTTGTAAGAGTGTGACTACATCTTAGACTCTATGTTAACAATATATTTCCTGAAATAACTTGTTGTTTGGTTTTTTTTAAATTGATTGTACATGATAACTGGAAAAGATAAAAATCACAGACTCTGGCAATCTCTAGTATCAGAAAATCTTAATAAAACGTGAAGGTGCAGATCTTCAAAGGGTAAGCTGGTATGTTCCATCAATATCCATGGAGTTACACTAATTTACAACATTAAATGATCTACCTGATGGAGTCTACAATCTTTCACGAGTGGCAGATGAAAATAGTGCTAAATATAACAAGAAATACATATCAGTTACCATATATTTAAAGACAATTCAGAAAGGCTGTTGCAATTGCAACTGTGGTTTCCTTTGCAAATCCATCTGCTGTTTCTTGCCTTGTAACCCAACTGGAAATCTTACTGGACAGAGCTCATATTTCTACCTGTGAGCATATTTCTAACCATATTTCAAGACAAAGTAAACCAATGTAGTGATCCATCATTGCAACTCGTAGCTATCATTAATACCATTGTTATAGATTGTTCCTAATTAAGAGGGAAGACTAATCATTTGAATAAGCCACAGAAGCCAAAAAGAGGAGCCCATAAAGAGAAAAACCTAGTTAAACTTGGAATCTGTTTGTACCTTTCAAACAAAACAAGAAAAGAAAAATGAGGCCTGCAGTGAGTTAAAGTGAGAAGCCTCATTTTTACCTTGCAACTGAGATGTCAGGTCTCAGTCCTGGTGCTTTAAAAATAGCTGTGATGATAAACATTTAAAGCCTATGTCTGTAAAAGAAAACCTCACTGAAAACTAAGAAGCTGGTTTCAACACACAGCAGATTCTCAGAAAACTGATTCTTTAGCAAATACTGAGACAGCTCCCTGTTTAAAAGTAATTTATTGGAAGAATGCATGTTTGTATAAAGGAGCTTGGACTCAGAAAGATTCATCAAATTGAGCCGAAGGCAGGAATACAGCATGAGACACAAGGTGTTCCTCATAAGAGCACGGTGAAATGGAGGCTGATAGCACACGACGATCATGTTTGTTTATCATTTGTTCTCTTAACCTTGGAAACTCAGAAAGAATGGAAGGCATGACACATTAAACCCACAGATTGCCACTATCTTGCTTGAAAAGACAGCAGCAAATTGCTATATATTTCAATTTTTTCCTGGGTTGCTTTCCAGGCAGAATGTTCTTTACCACGACACTGAATCCCTTTATTCATTCAAATACTGCTTACAATGCAGTCAAGGTTAACTTCCTCACCTTGTGACCATGTGAACACTGAAACAGCTACCTCTACAAGGAGATCTAGTTCCCATAACCTGTTCTATGTCTGACTTCTCAATTGACACTCTTCAACTGTCTGAAAAAATGCTTTCACTCAAGAAAACGTAATCAATATATTTTTAAAAACTTCAGATTTTTCCCATGGCAGATTTTGAGCTTTTGTTGAAAACTTGAAAATATGTTGACTCTGAAATGTCACTTTGCTGCACTCCTGGTTCATCCAGGAATCACAGCTTGTATAAAAGAAAGGGGACCTGAGACACAGAAAGCATGAGTCAATGCCATAGCCAAATATCTATGTGTCATCTGAAGCTGGAAACATAAAATAGTTTAAGTCCGAGCTTCCATGGGAGACACTTCTATGAACTTTTCATTGAATGTTCATTTTTGTCTTTGAAACAGCCTCTGGAGAGGTTGAATTGTGGCCAGAAAGGTTATAGACGTAAACACACATTCACTGCAGATCAGCTTGTCTTTTCACAGTGGAACTGCTCATTTAAATGTAAAGTGTATTTTTTGCCACTGACCTTCTAAACTGTTCCATTCCTTACTTTAAAACAGAACTTAATTTTCACCTTCTTTTGCTGCACAGCATTTGAAGCTATTGATCTAAAACCTCAGTATTTTTCTTACCTTCCTTTTTTCTAGTTTTGATAGATCCCAAATACCAAGGGGATACCAGCTCAGTTCTGAAAATAGTATTTATTAGAGTGTAATTCCACTGACATTTATTTGGCTGTAAATAACCTTAAGAACTTTTTTATTCCCTGATGCTTGTTTCTACTGAGAAGCAACACTACCTCTTCACCTGTACTGAGAAAAAAAAAAGTGCCTGTGTTGCTATGCAATAAAGAAGAACATTAAATTGTTTTTAAAAGCAACCTAAAAAAAGTCCATGAACTTCTGGAGTGTTTTTGTTATTAAGCTGTACCAGCCAGCCTCTGCCTAAACTTTAGTTTAAGATGAGTTCAGCATTTATCAGCACAAATGAGACAGAGAGAGTATAGAACTGCAGTGGGGGCTGCAAACAGGCAAAAGAGGTTGAAAAAAGCAGAAACTTATTAAACTTTAGCACCTTGAATCTGAAGGAGGTTGTTTTCTCCTCATACTCTGTACTCTGCAAGTGCAAGACTTGCCCTGAACGATGGCAGAGTGACAGTGACAGTGACAGGAGAAAGAGAACCAAGCTGCCACCCTCTGCTTTTCTTCATTCACTCACAGCCTCTCTGCCTTAGAACCAGGAGGCTCCATGTTGTGTCTGGATTTTTTGGCCAATGGGTTGATTCTGACTTGGGCTCCCAGGGCATATTTGGTGGCGTTTTTTGGGAAGCAAGAAGAAATGGAACAGTAGGCACTTCGGCACTGTGAAATATAAAGGCAAACCCAACACCTGCTTCATAGAATTTTTTGTTGTGAGCTTTAGGTCTTGAGGCATAGGCAACTGTCTTCTACACTTGTATGCCTGGTTGCTGCTCAGGATGGTGCAATATTCATGTTTGATTAGAGCAACACTTCAAGAAAATACAAAAAACAAATTCATGTACCAGCACTTGTTTTACAAATGCACTCAGCTGTAGAGCTTTGGGAAGGAGAAGTTTAGATTCTGTCACATGGTGAGAGAACCAACAGCTAAGTTTCTGTGTGCATGTAGGCACCCCCTGGATATCACACCTCAGCGCCCACGTAGCGTGCAAGTTTGACTCCTCTGCCATCAAGAGATGAAATGCAAAGGTCCAGCTGCATCCAAAGTGATCAGCTTCCCTTACTTGGAGATGCCCCTCTTCACCTGAGAGAGCAGAGGATTGATTTATTGTGAGTATACGACTAGAGTCACATGAAATGAGTCACAGCCCAAGTTCTTAGGAGTGGAACAGTTTTACTTGATGAGATCATGTAACTAAGAATCCATAAACAGCAAAACAGAGCATCTCAGCAAGCCATTTCTTCAGGCACGTGCAGAGTGATTTTGCTTCTTAATTCTGTTCCTTCAGTATGGTTTTGTGGGGGATTATCTTTCTAACCTATCAACATTTACGAAATGCCACAGTTCTAAATCCTGAGCAACTTACTTTCCTACAGCATTGCTCTTTGTATATAAAACCACACATGGGTATTATCATGTTATCAGAAAGAGCTCAAAGAAATTAGCAGGACAGAGTTTAGAAAGCAAGGTAGAGAACATTAGTATATAGCTCACAAATGCTTAGGGACTGAAAAGAATCTCTGCCTTAATTACTTGGAAATAAATTTCCAATTAATTAAGAAAAAAAAAAGATGAACCAGATAAGGATTCTCAATTTATAATCCTGAAAACTGAAATTAAATCTCAGTCATTAAACTCATGTAATGTCTCTGCACCTAATTATGATTTCCCTAGAATTCCTCTTAAATTTATATCTCACATTATCTGAACTTAATGGTCCTGTTATAATTGGAGAAGATGTAAACTTATCCCTAGCACTATGCATTGGACAAATCCTCAGTGAGGAAATTACTGCTCCCTGTTCAATGTGAGTAATAAAGCAAAACTGCACTGGGAAGACTGTCAACATCTGGAAGACCACTAAAACTACAGGTGGATATCCTTTTTTACTTCCTTTCAGATTATTGTTATTCATTATGCCTACTATTAACCTAAGAAGGAAAAAAAAGCAAAGAAAAAAAAAGAAATCTTGGTTAAAATTATTTTATTATTAAAAGTATATAAGTTTCTCCCTGGAGCAAGAGCCTTGTCTTAATAATTTTCTCTAACCTTTCCTGACTAGTTAACATAAGTAAGTATATTGTCACTGAGAATCAACCTAGAAGGATCATCATGCAGGCAGCACACTAGAGCCTTAAGTTCTGAGGTGTCCAAAGATCATGTACACAGGTGTCAGAGCTTTATCACCTGGCCAGCAGACCTTTTGGATAACCCAAACTCCTGATACATAGGAGGAAGCAAAACAACTGCTAAAGGCAGCACATAGCAATGATTTTATCTCCCATCTGCAACATACACTTGGAATTCTATTTCTTCCCCAGCTCCTCAACATACCTGGTAAGCATGTTGTTTCATGGGTGTCAGCTCCACTAATATTTTATTTCATTCTCAAACTCATTCTTAAAAATTTATCTCTAACGTGCTTCTGGATGTATCTTTTAATAATGGAGATTCCATGAAAAACCTGAGAAATCTATGCTAGGGCTGGAGTAGCCTATTAAAAATTGCCCCTGTGAATTAGGTAACTTCAGGCCCATGTTAATGCCTTAAAATTTATGCCCTCTGCACAAGTAGGACAAATTAATATTGAATAGTAAATAAGCATATCTAATTCCTCCAGCTC
>JAOXNG010000012.1:152502514-152521578 GCA_028566535.1 Scolopax minor
AATGTATCCATGCTTGCTTTTTTTCCTGGCTGGGTCCAATCTCAGTTCCAGGCTACGTGTGAGCAGTGACAGAGAAGCAGCTGAATAAATGGTCTGCCTGTAATAACCAGTTGAATCCCTCAATCTATACCAATATTAATGTTACATATAGGGGAAGGGGAGGCTGTGTTTTGTCTGACTTTTTCAATTTTTGTCTGGCTTTTTTTTTTTCTTTGCAGTAGCAGCATGTTTGTGACTCATGAATTTTGTTTGGTAGAATTGCTTTCATAATTTAAACTTGCCAAAAGTGGCTGCGCCTCTTAGTAGTTTTTCATTATAAAAAATCCTCTGTGTCACCCCCAGATAGTCTCAAGCCAATAAAAAGAAACTCATTATTACATTTTTTTTTGTCAAATGGAAGAAAAAATACCCAATGTGCTATAATAATAATGGCAATAATAAAATACACTGATGATACTTAGAGATCAGCTGAATAAGCCCGTTGACTGAACTATTTTGTTTGGGGGATTTTCATACCCCTTCTTGATGACGCTGTTGGAATTTAATGTATTCTGTCTTCCAGATGACATATTACTTTTAACTTTTGTGTACAATATAGGCTAATAACATCTTGTGGCTTTTCAATTGGAAGTTGTTCTTTGATAAGCTGACAGTGGTATGAGCACTACTGCAAGATATTATTTCTGGAACAATGGAGAGAGAGTTGGAAATTCTATGATTAGTGACAAATTTTCAGTGACAATCATTGTATATTGCCAGTGCTGAAATCAATAGGAGAATTCAAGAAATAATGCTCTACTCCATGTGTGAAAAGAATATGACCCATCATTAACACCTTTGGGCAAAAAAGTGATGATTTAGGGCACTTAACAAAAGTTCATTTGTCTTTTAGGCTTTTGAAAAAGGGGACAGGAATTGTAATTACAAGAATGGGGAATTTTTTTGAGCACATGGGATATTTGGGATTGAAATTGCTTGTTGGAGTATTTTATACTGTACTGTTGTACTTAAGATGTACTTGTTACATCAAGGGCATGCAGAGTGTGCGGATAAGCAGTATCTGTCATGTCCTAATATTAACAAAGAATCACAGAAAAATGCCATCACTTTCAGCAGTTGTTTTAATGTTGCCATTACAAACTTAAAGAATGAGAGCCACCAAAAATCAAAAATGTCAATAAAGAACCCCATAGAGGTTCTTTATGTTTATGCAAATAAACACTCATACTGTATTAACAGTTTTCTAGCCTTCCTCTCACACTGTTAATCAGAGTATGAGCCAGTTAAAATCTTTTCCTCCTCCTACTAAAAATGGAGTCCAATATCCAAAAAGGAGGATTGATAGCTCCAAACATGGCATATCAATTCTTTCTCGGCTTCCTTGCTTCAAAATATTTAATGCAAGGTCTCAGAATGTACTCAGCAAGCACAAAAGGCAAAAAGCTTGGCAGGCATGCATATACCGATTGAGAAAGAAGATTGTGTTCTTTTTCCCTTATTTTTGCCCTTTTTTTTTTTTTTCCCTTTTTGACATTGTGTTTCTATGAGAACTATCAGCCTTTCTGAGTTCTGCAGGGAAAGTAAGATCTTTAGCCTGACAAGGTAGGATAGAATTGTGAAGAACCAACAAATTCAATTTAGGACATTTTGGTGTCATATATATCAAGTACTTCACATCTTCTAACAAAAGGCAAGGTTCCTGGTCAATATTTTGACTAGATAAATCTCTTCATGTTCCTTCCGCCAGTCTTTAAAGGGAGAACATCCTTATCAGCCAGGTGTCTCCATGTATTTGGGATCTCTATCTCACAAATGCTTTTAAATTCTGCTGTGTGGTTCTCAAGCACTACAGATATCCTGTCAATACTTCTGAACAAGCTTCTCTGTCTCTGCTCCCCCATTTCATACCCATAAATTACATCTCACGTTATCCTGTTTTTCTCCTAGAAGAAGCCGCATAGAAAGTGTATCAAACCATTAGGTGATTTTTTCAAGGTACATTAATCATCTTACCAGGGTGTAAGAATGGGCTTACAAATGCCAGTGTTCAAAGCTGAGTGGTGTGCATGGAGGTGTCCCAGTGCTCTTGGGGAAGGTCAAACAACATACAGTAATGCAAATGAGAATGCTTTTCACTAAACAATTATTCCTTATAATGTTCCATAAAATGAAAACAGAAATAGACACACTGAGTTTAAAGATTATTTTTTAAAATCAGAATGTCAGAATAAAACATACCAATCTCTCCAGAAAATACAAGTGAAGCCCCTTTAGATTTATGCTCCAAACACTGGCATTTTTAATACATGGAATTGAAATCAAGCTCACGTAGAAGTTTAGGCTCTCTTCACGTTCAGGAAAAGGAAGCTTAATCAGTTTGCATTAAATTCACAGTATGAAACTTGTGGTGATCGCAGTGGGGGGATATTTTAAATTTGTAGACATATTCTTAAGGTTCTAGAACTGGAGCCACGTTCCTCCTCTGGGAGTTGGGGGGAGCCTCATCTGGCTCTGGGGGAGCCAGCAGACAGTCCTCCCCCAGCTGAAGACACCCTTGGCACGCCAACCCCAGGGATGGTTAAGCAGGCAAGCAGTGTGCTCTGGGTGCACCACACTAGCTATGTCGAGCTGCTACTCAGCAGTGGCAGAATGTTCTTCCTGAGAAAGCGTCTTTGGGGTTGGGATGCAGGTAGGAACCCAAAGCCATCTCTTTCCTGGTTCTTTCTCCAAGTGGAAGAAGACTTCAGATTGTCTGTGTCACTGTGTACACAGAAACTTCCCTCCTGTCTAAATCCCCCTAGATAGGATTTAATTGTCAGTCTCTGTCTGAAAGTATGAGACCTGACAGCTCTGTACATGCTAAGGCAAATTTATCCCTAACCCTAGCATGTCTTTGAAGTTCATCTCCTCTGGTCAGAATTTTCTCTAACGTTGGACCTAGTGCAAGTTCTGCACAAAGAAACAGCCAGTTACTTCTTTGCCTTCACGCATATTAAAACTTTTTTTTTTTTTAAGGGCTCATCCATCAAAACACAGACAATCATAGCCATGACTAATTTGGCAAATCTATCTGATCATTACAAAACAGGAGTGGGAGATGATGACAGCTGTGTATTTCAAGGAGAGGGACAGGAATTTTAGCGCTCATTTGATTCTTCACTTTTACTGACTACTGCAAATGGTAGGATGATTGCAATATCTTCATTCCCAGAACAGTATCAATTCCATAAAACCTCAAATTTCAGAATTACTTTTGAACCCAGATATCATTCCCAGTCACTATACAAAGGATATTAATGCTGGGATTAAACTACAGAATGACATCAACCAAATTAATTTTCTCCTCTTCCATCTCCTGTATCTTGTCTGTAGTATGAATGGAAATTAATTTCCTATGGAGGGGGAATGACTGTGTGAAATATTGAAGCAACTAATTACTGTTGATTTTATTTTTCTCGTCCAAGACATTTTAATTTTCTTAAAACTTAACTGAAGCAGAGTTTTTACGTAACGGGACAGGGAGAAACTGAAATGATATTAGGTACAATTGTATGACACTCCTTCTTCCTGCACATCATCTGAATGTTTGTTCACATTTTGATAAGGGATTTCACAAAGTTAAAATTTCTAGACCATAATATGTAAATCCTTGAGAAATAGGCACTGATTGTACTCAGTCACCATTGAAAGGACCATGCTGCAAACACTGAATGCACATTAAAAATGTAATAAATAAAGGTTGAAACCTGTGGTTGACTTCTACGTAGTAGTCAATAGACATTAGATCTTCAAAGGGTCCTCATGCACTTTCCTTTGTTACCACTGCATATTGAAATTTAAATGCAAGATTTCAATATACCCTTCACAGAGCTGTCAGCACATCCAAATAAACTCACCTTATCTCATTTTCTTTTACAGCTCATTTTATCATGTGACCATCAGAAGTACAATGTACATACACATGCTTGAATTTGTATATGTCTGGATTCTTCATGCTGGGAAGAATAGCAATATCTCAGTACTTACCCAAGCTTTATCAAACACTGTCATCAAGCAGCTCTCCACAGCTAGTGGTATTACAGCCCTTGGTTTAATAGCTGACTGATCCTTCATGCCTATTGAAGCAGAAATCTATAGTCAAACTTGTCCAAACATGGGGATCAGCATAAACTGTAAGAGTCTCACTTCATAGGGCAGACCAAAATTTCCATAAAGGGATTGTATCCTTTACAGAGAGGATCCACAAACCCTTTCTGTCAGTTCTTTTATTCTAGCAAGAGAGTCTCCCAGTTTAGAGCAGTTAATAGCTAACTGCAATCTCTACAGCTGTACATTTTGAGGACAATAAACCCCCACCCTGGAGAAACCTCTGTGGGAAGTACAAGACCAGCCCTCACCTGGTCTTGAACCCCAGAACTGGGGCTATTAATGTCTTGTGGTCCCATGTTCATCACTTCTGAGTGCACAGAGCTGCCCCAGCACTGGTAGGATGACATTGGCTGTCATGATTGTTCAGTGCTCTGAAAAAAAAAGTTTCTGAGCAACTCATTCTTTTTGAGTTGCTTTCCAATCTCTGTCATACCTGATTTTACCAGAAGAAATTCCTTAGCATTTTTGTTGCCAGATACAGGTTGGAGCAAGATGGAGACTATTGCAAAGTATCCTTTGCAAGTAAATGAACATTTATACCCATGGGCCACAGACAGAAAGCTTGGTGTCAGCTGAGAAAAACCACACTTTCAAAATTTTTCATATATGTTTGGACACTGTGCAATACGCTGAAGGCCCCAAACTGCGTTTGGAGCAAACACCACTGATAGATCACTGACATACAAAAACAGGATTGCTATCATAAGCACCAAAAATGAGAGGTTACTTTCAATATGTCTACTCAGTAAGTCCAACTTCAATATCACAAAAAAAAATGCTTGGAAGAGTTAAACTGCAAGGTTAAAACGAGTGCTCATTGCCATGCCTGCAACAGAGAGCACTATTTCCACTGGTGGTGTTTCCCTTTTAGACAAGAATTACTGACAGAGACATTCCAATCTGAGAGACAAAATTTAATTAGACTATGAAACTCTGCTGAAGTAAAACACAGACTGAGTGTTTATACAGATAACAAAAATATACTGAGTTAATTCTAACAACAACAACAGCATATTTCAATATTGGAAGGGAGTAAAAAGAATACACGACAAACAGTCAATTATTTAGATGAAACTGCACTGATTGGTTTATATACTATGTTTTTTCCTTATCTAAATCATCTAGAAGAACTGAGAATGCTCATACAGTTATATAATGTTTTAATGTTCAGACAGATATCTAATATTTTTCCACATTTTGTGAAACTCATGTATTCAGTTTCTGCCTATGTAGTTTTGGGCTTCCCTGGGAATTTTGGAGATCAAGTTCAAAACCAATTCCAATCTAAATTTCAAAATGACAGTTAAACTTATATTAATCATTTGTGTTTTGAAGAGTTGTAAGATAAACTTTTCTCACCAGCTTCACACACCATCTTCCCAGATCTCTTTTTACTTGTACAGTTTTTAACATGTCTCTTGTCTTGATCTTGTCACACTTTGGGCTTGATCTCATTGCCTGAGGACAGAGATCTGCTGCTGCAGTATCAAAACATCCACAAGAGACTGACAGGTCTGACACAGGACCTCTGAGAAAACTGGGTGCTTTTGGAGCACAAGCTGGAAGCCTTTTCAAGTGATGTTTGATTACCCTGATAAGGCAATCAAATTGCACTCTTTGTTGTGTAAGTTGGGCAGAGTAAAGAACTCCCCATATTCATGGAAGTTTCGATTCTGAGTTCTTAATTTGGGTTAAACCATGAACGGTAGGTTCTGCCTAGGCACTGTTGATGAGACAAGTCAGTTAAAGCAAGTCACCATCACCATTAGTTAGAATTGATGGGCCAATTCATTAAAAATTATATTTTGTTGCTCCTGAGGGCTCTGTACTTGTGCTGTGATTTACCAGATACAATAGTTGTATAGGAGCTGAACTGTTTATACCAGAACATATAAATGATGTTACTGCTGCAAATACCTCATTAAACCATGCTTGTATTCTGATCAACAATAGCTTTTGCAAAATCACATGATTGGGACACAAGCCACTCTGTCAGGATCAAGGATAATCCTAGGAATATTCAATAACCGCAGACAGGAATTTGTTTTATAATTTGCAAATGTGCCCTTGGGGATTCTGGCTATACCACACCATGACTCTGCTTCAAGAAGGGTCACAAGGCATTTGTGATGCTGCACACTGTCCTACTTATCTCTTTGAATGTAAAAAATGAAAAAGCTGAAAAAATAAACCAGGTTTAAAGATACAGCTGCCACACAGGAACTTTACTGAAATCTCCCCTCACCCTGGCTCCCATCAGAGCTTGCCTATTGTCATTTTTGTTATTGAAATAAAGCAGCAAGAGCATATAAAATATACAGATATTGAGGCCTGGAAACAGTCTGAAAGTTCAGTCCCAAAAACATGTCCCTACCGCTTCAGTGAAAGAGCATCAGCAGCTCCCAACAGTTCAAGGTGATGTCACCAATACTGCCATGTTGGGTTTTTGATGCTACGGTTATAAACTTGCTTTCACTCCTTTCTTATTGGCAATTATTTATTTTCAAGGCAAGCTTTTGTTTAATTTCCTAATTTGGTACATATGGAAGAGATGCCTAAAGCACTGAGCAGGAACTTTTGACATTTCTATAAAAACGTTAAGTGCAATCAATAACTAGATATTGAGGTCAGAAAAGAAGCTACCGAGAAAGCTCAGTTAGTTACTGCAGTTTCCAGAATGAAACCAATTTTCATTTAATTCCACAGACTTATGGTAGATGCTAGTGAAGGGCTATAGGGATGACATTATGTCAAAATGAAAATAAATTGTCAGTATAAATCCAGGGAGACATTGTCACAATATCAGCTCGAAACAAAATGACACCAATGCAAATTTTATAAGAAACAACTTTAAGATGTCAAGACAGTGGTAAATTGATGTCAGTTCAGGTCTGCAGGGAGACTGTTATGATTGAAAAAAAGCAAACCTAAACAAATTCAAAAACATTCCCAAAGTGATAGCTATAATAAGAGGGTCTAATCTTGTCAGTTGAAGTAGAAGTTAGTTATAGCAACACAAATATAAGGTTATGATTATGATGTCAACAAAAAAACCCCAAACCCAACACAAAAAAACCCAACCAACCACAAAGGAAATACTGATAGAAATGTTATACACACCTGATAAATGTTAAATTTTATATACAGATACAGGCTGACATTTCCACAGTTTAGATTTCTTCTATGTTTGTATACAAAACCTCTGATGGTAATTCAGTTAACTAACGAAAAATCTGGAAGCTTCCTCTTACAGGAGGTAGAAACCTCCTGCAGCTTTTTACTCATGCAAAATGCAACAGAATTTAAGGTGAGTTGAACAGATCAAATAGACAGCAGGAGCAGAGCCTGACTCTTCCACACTCTCTCATTATCAGGCTTTGCTGAAACTCCTTGTCATCGACTGGCACGTCTTGTAGTTCAGTATCCTGTTAAATCTCAGCCTGGCCCCACTACTGACCAAGAAGTTTCAGAAACACAAATGGATATATAGATTTAAAGTCTCACACTGCTTTCTAGGAGTGTTTTGAAGCTTCTTTTTTGAGCGGTGGGATGTTGGGGGCCGTTGTAAAAACACTTAATGCCTGGCGTCTCCTCAAGTCGTCTACATTCAGGCAAAAAAGTGGGTGGAAATTCTGCCATGTGAAAACGACATTTGTAAATGTGTAAATGAGCATGCAGCAGTGGAAGCAGTCAGGAACCAGGACCCCGGCTCAGTGTTGTGATTCTGCCATGTGCAGCATTAACCTTTACCACATTCCACTTTTCCTGCATCCAACAACAGTAGATCCTTGTCAGGGGGTGGTTACAGAAGACGGTACATACACTTCTAGACACCCAGCCCCAGATCAAAAAATACATGGCATGTACCACTGAACTGATCTATACTCATCCCCCATTCTAAATTGATTTGAAACACTTTAGGGTGCGCTTCTGCCTCTGAAGACTTTTGGGCATAATTCCTGCATTATTTGCCATGGTTATTTCACAAGAGAAACTATTATGTGATTAGGGCCAAAATGGATCAGGTCCATACTGCCTGGAGGTCTGACAAACCACAAGTTCTCTATTTATGACCAGTGTCAGCTTAGTTGAAATTAAGTATTCCATCCGCCTTTGGATGTATGTTTAGTTGTACAGACCTAAAGAAATAACAACAACCAGGCATTAATAATAATTACACCATTTTAATCATTCATCCTGAGTTGGTGTTTAGAAGCTGACTGAAAATATCACAGGGCCAGATTTCAACACCTTCCACATACTGGAGCCTATCTGAAGTGAAACCATTGACGTCAGTGGAACGATTCCAGAATTATAGCTGCCAAGTTATGCACATCTCCGTATGTGTCATTTTATGCTAGTTATTTAATGCATTGATTTGCATACCATGCATAGAACCAAAATTTGCATAGAACAGCATGGAGCGACACCAATGTGCCCGAAGAGGTGAAGTGGGCAAGACATTTGGAAGTTGGGGTGAGGGCGTTAGTGACTGTGCACAGGCGGGGGATGAGGGTCTGTGCCTGATTTGGTGCTGATGGCTTGAAGATGTCAATGCATCTGAGTGCTACCATGTCTTTCACCTGCTGCCCCTCTGCATAGAAGTTCTGCCTAAAGGTTTCGCTGTTGTGACCTCCTGCATTCCCTACGCAGGGAATGGGGAATGTAGGTCAGCATGTTAGGGAGAGAGGACTAAGGAAGTGGAGGGGATGCTGGCCATGTTTTCTGGTGTCTATAGAACATCACTTGGTGGCTAACAGTTGCAGTGCCAAGTTAAATTTGCAGCCAGATGAGAGCAAGCTGGTAAATACATGTGTGAAAGATATCATGAAAAAAACATGGACTTGCTAAGCCCACAGCTATACTGTAGGGTGAGTGTTATGAGAATTTATTTAAGATTGACACGTATCATTGCCATAAAGAAAGCTCTTGTTAGAATACTCTGGGATCATCAACAAAATCCCAGCTACTCCCTGCTCACAGGACACAAACCAGGTACTGATCCCTTACTTAACCACTTTTTAAAAATCACAAATCTAATCTTGATGAAATACAAAAATTTTACTTGGAAAGATCACCCAGTTTGTAATGTTCCTTGATATTGCAGGACAAAAGTAATGTTTTCTTACTCAGGAATCTCTCTGAGACTAATTGCTAACAGGCGCCTCCCATACATACAGTTCAGATTATTTCAGTTAGGAAAGGTGGGGTGCCTGCAGAGACAACCCCCACCAGAAATAAAACCTCCCCCAAGGGAGTCATCTTAGTCACACTGTAGGATCCCAGATCACCTTTCTCCAAAAAACCCAATATACTTTGTATGAAGAATGTGTGTCTTTACATTCCATCGTCCTTGGGGACAAAGTTGTCTTCCTTATTCATATTAGCTAGCAGAAATGAGTTCTCTTACAGTAAAATCAAAGCAGGTAACAGGGTTTTTTTTTTCAGATTTAACAAAAGTTCAGTATCAGTGAAGCCTAAGTGAAGCCTAAGTGGCAGAGATGCAGTCACATCTGTACGGCTGCAAGTCCCCTGCTCAGGTCAGAGCTGTCTGCCACTGATTTAGTGGGTTGAAATAAATTCAGTAGGCTCCAGATTTTAATTAGACTTGCTAGTCTTTATTAGCAACATTTCCTGCCTTCTCTTAATTTTGTTTTTGGCCTACTTTTAGATAATCTACACTTCGTTGTTTTTTTTTTGGTCTGAAGGCAGAGCCTTTCAGGGCAAACCCATTCCAGTAACGGTTAAAGGAGAAAATCCAGTTCTTACAAACTGTGTCCTGGCTCCTGCAGCAATACGGGGTTAGTTATTATTATTATTCATTATGAATAAGATGAGGTTATTTATCTTTATAAGCAGAAGTAGAGCGCAGCTGTGGCTTTCCATAACTGTCATTAGTGAACTGCTACAATGATGGACAGATTTCAAATGGTCAGCTCTGTTTCTCTCACTGCAATCTAGATCAGTTAGTCAGCTTGTTAGTGATAATCAAACAAGCCTCAAACAAAGCAGAAAGCCCACACACATTTTTTTTCATCAAAACCTATATTCCACTCTAAATGTGTGGTTGGCTGCAGTTTCTCCTCTTTCTCTGTTGTTCTGCTTCTCTGTTGTTGTCTCCATCTATTCTGTGCCATCCCATTTATTAAATTTCTTTTCTTATGAAAATATTTTCTAATCACAAAATATCTCCTTCTGCTTTAGCAAGTTAAACAAAAGCCACTCACAATACTTCAGGCAGCATAATGGCAATGGTTCTCATAAGCCTCTCCCTTTTCGTTTCGGTCACAGTTCTGCTCCAGGGCATCTGAAATACCATTTCAATACTTCTAAAAGTAAATAGAGTTCTGTCAATAAACCAAAAATTGCTGACCTTGTCTTGTTCATCAATTTAGGCATCGAAAAAAAATCTGCCTCCTGGGATTAGCCGTGCTTTTTCATCTGAAGTGAAAAATGCTAAGCCTGCCATATTTAATGACAGGCCCGGGAGGGTTAATGAAAGAATTTAAGTGGCATTTCACCTTGACTTGCAGCTGCCCTATAACATAGCCTAAGGGTCCGGCTAAGTGATAGCTCCATCTGAGAAGTACAAGGCAGCAGTAAAGATCTATAGAGAATTCTTACAGGATATCCTCATTTGCCCTGGCTGTTGCCCTGGTTGCCTTTTTTTCTGGCCTGTGAAATTTGTAACCAATGAAGTCTCAGACATTTTGCTGTCTTTATTGGTTATGAAAGCTCTGGAAACACTGAAAAACTGAGCAAGTAAGAAATAGACAGTGAATGATTAAATTATCTTCCAGCTTATGCCTGGCCTCTACCAACATTACAGATTCTGCTTTATTTATTGATAGCTTCATTTTTATGAGCTAAACATCGATGATTAGTCTAGACTGCTAATTGGGAGCTATCCTTTTACACAGAGGCTTGGATTAAAAGCTTTTGTGATTTTTTGGACTCTGGGTTGTGTGAGTGTCAATTTGATCCTTTTAGTGTGTTTATGCTAAGTATCAATAGGCTCCCGGGATTCGTGGAAGTGCAGGGCTGAGCCTCTCAGCCGCTAAGCAACAGCTGGGGGGACCGCTTCCCTCTGAAAGGCTCTCTTCTCGCCTCGCTAATGGAGGATCAAAAGTCATCCCTTCAATTAAAAGCTAAACTCCTGGCTAAAAATAAGGAGCCCCATTCTTTGGCATTTTAAGTCTAATTAAGGATTTTTAGTGGGATATGTACAGCAGTGCTGATTAATTTATCAAACACACACCAAAAAATAATCCCCCTCTCCTCTACCAGTCCAATTAGCCAGGCATTTTATATGGCTGGGAGATTGAAACACTGCTACTACATGGAAACCAGAGGCTCTTTGCATTTGAAATTGCATGGTAAAGAGACTGGAAAAATTCTCATCTAATATCGTGCATATTTAGGGCCTGATCCTGTGAATTATTGAAAATCCCTGCTAAAAAATGTATGGCCTACTGCAGGTCCATTCTGGTATGATATTCAATACCCTGAACACACAGGAACATCAGGGAAAAGTAGAGGATGCCGAACCCCTTGGAAAATAGAGCATTTACTGGATAAAATGCCCAAAGGGAGGCACAGCTGCTGCCTAGAAGACCTCAAGCACAGTAGAGCATAATTCACGCGTAAGCTGCTGCCTTCCTACCTTGTGCTGAGATATTTCCACATTTCACAACTGGGATTGATCTCTCCTTCCATGAGCCACCTGTCAGAAGCAATGTGGAAACACATTATCAATCATTTGTCATTCCCCCCTAACACAAGGATCATGAATCATACCCCTGTTTGTCAGCTCACGTCCCTTGACTATGCAGTGGTAGGGGTTATTATCATCTCACTTTTCCTCTGCTGAGAGCAAGTGTGTTGGCCACAGCATCCAGACTATTCCCCCTGTTGCAGAAGTGTCTCCCAGAAGTGTACTATGAAACATACATAATATCTTTCATATGCTCTATTTGCTTATCCTTCCTCTAAGGGTGGTGTTTGGAGGAATGTTTTCTTTTGTGGTATATTTTTTTTAGTTTTGTTCAGGAGTTTTTTCCCATTTAATTCTGATATTTGATGGTTTTAGGGTTGTTGGCTTGCTTCATTTATTGTGAAGAAATATGTTGTTGCACTTTTGTTATGGAAAGTAAGATTATGTGCTCAATGTTTTGAATGTCTTTGAACAACTCTGGAGAATGGGGATGCTCAATATATAGAGCCTTGACTAAAGAGGCAGTGGGAAACTGCACAGACCAGCTGGGAGATGATGTGTCCACACACGGATGGATGGATGGATGGATGGATGGATGGATGGATGGATGGAGTCATATCCAAACAGCTTGGAGTGTGAGCATTGGCATGTTTACATCCAGAGCATGCTCTTAAAACAAACCTCCTCATTCTTTCCACTTAGTACCCTTTACTTTGCACTGTGCAGAGGTCTCAGAGGGCATGAGCTGGTTTCCTTCCAAATGTAACTAAATTGGAAGATGTGTGTCCTGGCTCTGAGGGGACTCACAGGATGTGCTGGCCCTGACCTACCTCATCCAGTGCTTCTCATGTCCCTGCCTATGGGGTGCAGAGGCCCCATTTCAGTCCAGCCTGAGGTTGTCAGGCTATGCCCTGTGTTCCCTTCCAGCTGTCCCAGGATGTGTCTGACATGATTTCCCCTCACCAGGCATGATCCTGTGGTAGAAAACCTTGTCCAAGGGCTAAGGGCTTCTTCACTACCCTTCCATGTCAGGACAAGGGGGAAAAAGTAGGATGAGAAAGCTCATGGTTCAAGAAACAGACAAAGATGTCACTCACCATTACTCTCGTGGGCAAAACAGACTCAACAGAGAGACAAAATAAAACACCACCTTTCTTCCCCATTTTCTCCATTCCCAGCTTTCCCCCTTCCCTCCCAACACCTTTCCCCACCTCCAGGGGTGCAGGGCTGGGGATGGGGGTTACAGAGTGTCCATCCCAACCCCCCTTGGACGCTCTTCCGAGTGGGAGGGATTGGGTATTTTTCTAAAGATGCCTTGGTTCATGAAGAAATAACAAAAATAAATGATAAACTTTCTCTCTGCACAAAGAGAATAAAAAGAGGGAGAGTAATTTGGACAATTTGAAGAATTTACTGGCAGGGGGTAAAAGAAGTAGACAAAAGAGATGAGCAAGGAAGAGAAGATTATTATGTTTCTGGAGGAGGAGGTCATTGTAGAGCAAGAAGAGTGAGCCCTTACAAGGATAGAAAGAAACAGATTCTACGTTTACATTGGCAATTTTGTGAACTTCACAGCCAGTTATGGTAGGACCTTCACAGCATGATTAAAAAGTACTAGATAACCATGCTGGAGCAAAACTGGAAGCCATCTTGACACCATTCTTCCCCCTCCTCTTCCAACACTTGTATACTTTTATTCTATCAATCAACTAGCACTAAGGACATGGTTTTGGGGCCTATATGGACCTTTCTTTTGTAGTTCATTCTTCTGACTTTCCTGGGCCCTATACTTTTCATCCCCATGAATAAATAGTTGACAATGCATGTCTGAACTCCAAGAAAACATGTGATAGTAAAGTCAAGCACATTTAATCTAAATAAATCCCAACACAAGGTAATTTAAGGAAGGCCTATACCAACCTGGTATGAAGAAAGCAAACCCATAACTAATATTTAGATATAGTCAGGTCAGTATTTGGGTCATATTTAGATGTACTTCATCTCTGTCTGCCAGAGTTTAAACGTTGAAGTTCTGTGGGCCATGGAAGAGAGAAGCGTAAGGATAACTTATATTTCAGCAGTATTTGGGAGACTAAGAGCAACTGTAGTCTGCTCCTACAGTAACAGGAATGAATAGTCAATAAGCATCACTGTAAAGGGTAGGTACCTTACAAATATTCTTCCTGGACTGGCAGCAGATGAGAAAAGAGGGCATGGAGAATCTTTGCATTTTCAATTCTACTTTTTTTTTTTTTTTTACATCCTAATTTACAAGTGAACTGCTTTGGCTAATGCTTTCAGTGCAGAAATAACTTTGATCTGGCAAAACCATGGAAAGGTACTCTTTCTTGCCCATGTACATATGGGATACATGCCTCTTTCTCAATGAAAGTCATTCCTGAAATTGGAAGAAAGGCTTCATATTACTAACTCTCACAGATTAATGTCTTTTTCCATTAGGAAAGTGATCTTGAAAGTTAGAAATAAATATCCAGACATGAAAGAAGAAATTTTATGCCCAAGAAATATGCCAGTTTGACAACAAAAGAGGAAGACTGGTTCATCTGTAGTTTTTATGAAATCCACACTCTTCAAAACTATCCACAGATTTGGAGATTTATATTTGTAGTGAGAGTGCCTGAAACTTTGAGTATTTTCAGGAAAAGCTGAGTGTTACAAAGCACGAACGTGCCTCCTTACTGCCAAAGGCTAAACAAGCATCACCACAAATACTATCCAGCAAGCAAAAAGGTGAAGAGACACACTAATTCATGATGGAGAATACTCTGATGTCTATGAGGAAGATTAGTCTTTTTGTGGTGTGAGGAAATGATAAGAGTATTGACATTGCCTCTTTTGAAGTATCCATCCACTCTGCCATGGCCTCCTCCTTTCTGCTTGATTCCTATTGATCACCTCTGAACTAAAGATCAGCTGACCATTTATGTTTCAAGTGAGAACAAGAGAGGGCTGAAGATTTAAAACCATTTGAGCACCTTGTGCCACAGTCAATCCTTGAGTGTCATCAGTAGTTGTCCAGACTCAGGCAAGGAAGTTCCTGAGGGTGGTTCATAATAATTTGTTTTGTCAGCATTTCAAGCAGAAACATGAAGGTCTGATATTCCAGTCCAGAGGATATAAGCACAACCAAAAGAGTGTGTCTACATGCTACATACCAGTAAAATGCAAATAAATGTACTTGGTAACACAGAGTTAGTTGTACAAGTTTAATTGACTGTTGGGTCACGAACTGTGGTTGCAGAGTCAGAGGCTACTGAAGCATCTCCCTTCTGTGAGAGCTTTCTTTTTCTATTGTGTTCCTCCTTCTGCAATATATACACTTTGCTTTAGAGATGTTTGATACATGGGTGTAGGATGTTCTGTGAATCATATGTAAAGGTATACATGCGCTTTCATATTTATTTATATGACCTATGCTCTGTCTGTGTATGTATTTTAGGCTTTAAGATGTCTTCAATAGAGTCTGCAGTCAACTGCAGATTTTTGTGACCCTGTTTTCTTATTCTTTAGAAAAGCTGGAAGATCTGCACAGACAAGAGGGAAAGTCAAATTACCAGCAGACATGCTGTTGATTATTCAGTGACTATTCACCATTATTCAATTCCACCATCTCTCCTGTTGCCTGCTTTATCTTTCCAGATCATGTACCTGGTGCACTTTGTGTTGTACCTTTGCTGAATCTGGGGTAGCGTTTAATTTTTTTCCATTTTTTGTTCAGTACACTAGGTGATAGATTCGTGACCCAAGATGCCCTCACAGTGCAAACACATGGTGAAGTGTTATTAAAAGCACAAAGAAAACAGGATAACAGGAAGGATATTTTATTTTTCTGTCTCCTTGTGTAAAGTCAGATTTTAAGTCATGCGCATAAGAATAGTAGTTCAAAAAAGCCTGTCGAAAAAGAATAAGACATTCCTAACTTTTTGTCATAAGTGCTGATGTCTTAGTTTCAACTACTTATGAACTACTATCTAGGTTTGATGAGCTTTGCATTAGACTGTGTCTGTGGGCAGTTTTAAACCTGTGAGAAATCTGACAATTTGATGGGCTACTCCTAAACAGTCTTCTAGAAATCAACCTATAGTTTATAAGTTTAAAGTCACTCTTAAGGAGCTGTTTTCTGCACTGGAAAGCATAGCTGCTTCCTGAAACAGATAAAATCTGAAAAAGTACCAATTAGGAAAACTGAAAGAGTAAATTGGAAACTAATCATATAGATCATGTCCAGTCAAAACTTAAATATTGAACCCTGGTCAGAGTGCCTGGGTACTGAAGATAAATAAGCATAGGCTATACATATATGAAAAATAGTTTTTCATCTCCATTAGCTTTTAATATTTGTTTATCTGTGAGAATCTTCTATGTCATTTAATGTAATATGCTTCTCTGTGGTACCTTTTAATAAAAGATCCAATATGCTGCTCCTGATATAGCTTATTCAAATAACTGATTAATAAAGTTGCAAAAAAACCAAAAAAATAGGAATAGATTTTATTTTACTGTGATAGGATGACTCTATTAGGATAGAAACTTTATGCAGCTTCCACTTTCCTTTACATACACTACTTTCTCTTTAATGATTTATTTAAAATACTCAAATTAAATATAAATTCAACCCAAAACACTCATAAAGCTTGAATCTTTCTACGTCTATGAAGTTTATTCTAGAGCAACTTCACAGGGAAAGTTCATTAAAGGGCAATTTTATTAGCTGCTTCTGGCTGAGTTTTTAAGAGGTGGGAGACTAAAACTATTTTGAAATCATAATAATAGAGATCTGGAGAGAATAGTCCATGAGTAGGGTACCAAGTGAACTGGTACTCTTTTGTCTATATAGGACTGAGGGGAAGTATAATAAGAATGTTAAAATCTAGAAAGAGAAAGGATGGAATTAGAAATACTGTATTGAAGTGCTGGAAATAAAAAAAATATGATAGACATAAGGAAAAAAATCAGCAATGTTAAGAGGATACAGAATTACTATAAAATAAATATTTAACCTATAAGTATAAAGAAAAGTCCATTAATATTCATATTATATTTCAATTTGAGACACGGTCAGTAAAATCATCTGCCATTTTCTTTAAGGGAAGCAGGGCACAATAATAAAAAAGAGAAAGAATTTAGGATCAGAAATGGGTAAAAGTAGATCTCTATTTCAACGGAGATATAATGGAGTAAAAGAAGGAACTTATAAAAACAGGGTTCAAGCCACACAGAAAAGAATTCTAGGGTTTTAATGCCCAATTCTGAGAAATACTAAGAGAGTGTCATCTTGAATTCTCCCAAAGTGGACGCTTACATAAGACTTTGCTTCACCATCTATTTTTCTTTGAAATTCAGAGTTAAAAATTCCAGAACTGGATGTTGCCAAGAGCTTCTACCACAGAGATCAATAATCTTAGAAAATAGATATATCCATATATTACATCTAGTTATTTTTTACTTGCTGTCATGAATATTATAACATCTTCTCCTTGTACTGCAATAATTAAGGTGGAGATGACATTTCCATTAAAAAGATCATATAACTCAGTGGGGAAAAACTAAATGTTCCAGCTGGGCTGAAGTTCAGCTTTGAATGTATCTGCCTAAAAGAGATTGTTTCCTTCAGATTCAAGTTTTAAACTGAGATGTGTCTAAATAAAAGTTTTGAGATATGTTTTTACGCACTAAATAGCTGTCAAATACTATCAAAAGAAAAGCATTCTAAAGCAGGATATTTGTCCAGCATAGCTCTTGGCATGGGAACTGCTCAGTATAAGGCCATACGTTTTCAGACTTGGATAAAAATTCTGCTTCTTAACCAGATAAACAATTCCAGTAAAATAATTAGAAAAAAGCATTTTAATTGGTGGTGAGTCAGTTCTCAACACCTTTGGGCCAGTAATGACTGACAAAATGCAGGTGGTATTTGCAAAGAAGATCCTGCACAGTTCTGAGTGGATGTCCTGATGTTCCCAAATTTCCCTTTCTCCTCTTCCTTTCAAACTCAAGCCAGGCTGTGTCTTCCTTGAAGAGGCTACAGCATTTGTTTTTCCTCTAGTAATAATTAGTCTGTTTCTCTCCCTTTCTGGCTTCTCCTCTCTCAGCACCTCTCTGCGTGGTTGAAGAGTGGGACACAGCAAGGGACTGGTTTTAAGGAGCTGAATGGCTCTCAGGTAGGTCAAGAGCAGAAAGCAGAGAAATCTTACAGCCATCGCAGATCCCCACAGCTGAAGCACCCAGTCTGAATCCCAAATGTCCAGCAAGATTTCTTCTACAGTCATCTCCTAATGGGATTGCTAGGAGCAGAAAACCAAAATTCAATCAAAATGGATCCTGGTACATTTGTGAGAGAGAATAAAATGATATAACACTTGGGATATCAAGGCCAGGTTCAGTGACTCCATTGCACTCTTCCTCAAGAAAGATGTAATTTGGCTCTTACCTAAGGATCAGCCTGGGCAGAGCCATGTGTGTATGTCATTTCTTACATATGGACTAAGACTAAATTACATGTCCCTTGGTATGAGGCTAAAGCAATGACTCATCATCTCTCTGACTGTTCTCACAACAGCACAAGGTCTTCTATTCTCCCAGATCTTCATCTTTTAGCAGACTGCTTGTTATACACTATTTATTTGAAGAGCAAAGCAGCCAGAAAGTTTTTTAATGAGCACAATAGATTCTGATCCCTGTTCACTCCTCATTTGTCTCAAATCCATGTTGTTCCAAAATCAGCAGTGAGTGCAAACAGGGGGGAAGAAAAGGAGGAGGCTTGAGGGTTAGCTAAAAGACACCAAACTGCAAAGACAACAGAGACCGAGACTGATAACACATATGACAAATTTAGAAAAAGGAAAACAAGATTAGAAAAGATACGAGAGGATCTGGGTTAAAAACTGGCTGGAGGACCAGGCCCAGAGAGTGGGGGTAAATGGAGTTAAATCCAGTTGGCAGGCGGTCATGAGTGGTGTCTCACAGGGCTCAGTACTGGGACCCATTCTCTTTAACATCTTTATCAATGATCTGGACAAGGGGATCGAGTGCACCCTCAGAAGTTTGCAGATGACACCAAGTTGTGTGGCAGTATAGACCTGCTGGAGGGTAGAGAGGCTCTGCAGAGGAATCTGGACAGGCTGGATCAATGGTCTGAGACCAACGGGATGAGGTTCAATAAGGCCAAGTGCTGCGTCCT
>JAOXNG010000012.1:152521679-152534889 GCA_028566535.1 Scolopax minor
ATAAAATTAGCCCTAATGGAGAGCTAGTTTTGATCCCATTTGTTTTTGGTTGGGTTTTTTTTTGTTTGGTTGGTTGGTTTTTTTCCCCTCCTTTTAACTTCTTTCTTTGTATTTCTCCCCTCCAATAGTTCTCCCTGAATCATTATCCAATAACGTTATATTGTCAAGCTCCTTGGTTAAAGTGCAGAAGTAGAGATTAAGTGTCACTTGTTCTGTTTGTGCCCTGCCTGGTTTTCCTTGAAGCACATCATCAAAGGGTCTGAGCAGTTTCTGCCTGAAATACAAGCAGACAGACTGAATGAGATCAGTAGGGGAGAGTGCCAGGAAAGTCTCTGTGGTAGCTCTTGCCGCAGCAGAGACCTCCCTACTCCCCTGGGACGCCACCCCATGCAGCATCTTCTGGAAAGAGGGATGTCCCACTTACACTGCTACCACCAGAGGCAAAAGCCTTTCCAGCTTTCCTTTGATGGCATTTGAACAGTAAGAAAATGCCTTTGATATCACACGGTGAACATGATTATCAAGCTGAACAGATGCAGACTCTCTCCTACGGATGTAACATGGGCCTGCCTCTTCTCCTGTGTTTTTTCCTGCACCTCAGAAATTAACGGGATCTTGAGGGGACTCCGGGGACTCCAGGGATCTTGAGGAGGCCCGGGAACTCCATGTTTTAAAAAATTTGCTATAAAATAGTAGTTGTGTTGGCAGCCTGAGGAAGAGGTACGCATGCTTCTGCCTCCCTCACCCGCACTAATGTTTGTTATTATATAGACACTCATCACAGCTTTTTAGCTCCAGCTAGAGCTCTCATTAATCACCACCTGGGAACACCATACACAGAGCAGGCGTACGTGAGCTTTTGTGAGAAAAAGAGGAGGGGAGGACGGCTGCATGTCGTGTGGGGGTGTGAGTGATGATTTTGGGGTGCAGAGTGAGAGACTGAAGTGAGGAAGAAGTAGAGCGTGTAGGAAGGAGGAAAAGAATACCTCAAGAGCTGTTTGACGAGACAGAGAGAATGAGAAAAAAACAGAGGAGAAAAAAAGACAAACCTTTTCCAAAAAATTGGGCAAAAGGGAAAAGGGCACACCACTAACAGCAGCCCTTTTTGATTGTTCTTGTGCCCTAATTACTGTCAAAATCTAAAGACAAAACTGCAATTAGGCCAAGACTATTTGTCTGTGCAAAGCTGAGGCCAGGGGGAGCCCTCCCCCCAGTTTCTGGTATACTTCCTCCCTCCCTGGGAAGACTTTCATCTAGAGCTCATTATGAGCAATTTTCTTTTTGGTCTTAATTTGTGCTAAGAATGGCACAGAAAGTATCCCAGGGCAGGCATCTCTCCCATTTCCTGCAAGGTTTTACTCTGATCTCCGGTAATTGGTGGACTGCTAAAAACCTTATTATTATTTATTATGTTTATTGTAGTCATGCTTAACAGCCAACGAACGATACAGCTTTCTTATGTTAAATGCTCTACAAACATATAGAGGTAGAAGGTCCTTGCTCCAGAGAACTTATAGTCCAAACAGAGACAGGAGTGAAGCTGAGAGTGTAATGCACAGAGAGTAAAGAGAGTGCTATAGGCGTACAGCATATGGCAACAGCTCCATGTTTTTCACTGGCATGATGAGAGGAATCACTGCAAAAAAGAAAAGTCAACGTATGAAAAGGAAAAAACAAGATGCGTGATGTGACGTCAAGGAACTCTAAGAGTGTAAGACAGGCCCATTGGGAGCTACAGACGTGTCTCTCAAATTCAATAGTCCCCTGGTTTGGAGGATTCTGCATCCCATTGCTCAATGTCCCCTAATGGTGTTTCTCAGCAGATTTTTTTCCTTTTTTTTTTTTTCCTTTTTTTTTCTTTTCCATTTTTTCCCTTTTCTATTTCCTGGGGTGCATGTCAGGGCAAAAAGGAGCAAAATACACTATTACTTAGTAAATTAAGACATATGAAGGTCACCACCAGTTGCTTGCAGGATAGTAGACATAGTCCAGCACTATGTTAGGCACAAGATGCTGCAAATGAAGCCCATGCTCTATCAAAGTCATTTTTATAGTGCTCACCTTGCCACTGTTTTCCAGAGGATATATAACAATATCACTGGAACAATGCATACAAACTGGAAAAATTTCTAGTTCTTTACTGATCTGAAGACAAATAATATTTTCATATTGAAATGTAAGGAACTTGTGTTTTCTTGAACTTGAAAACTCTGGAAGTAAGTTATTTCCAGAGTCAGAGATACTTCCCTCCTACACTTTGCAGCTTCCATCAGTGCCTGCAAGGTTCACCTACAGGGTGCCAGGGATGTGGGTCCCATTTAGCTATGATATAGAGCTATGTGTGCAATTCCCCTCGTTGTGGACAGAAAGGCTACATATCTACCGATAAAGCAAGGGCCTGATTTTTGGCTCAGAGGACAGGTAGCATGGCACAGCTCACATCTGCCTGGACAAAGTCTCTTCCCCTCCTCCTCTCAGTCGGGGTGACCTTATCTATACTTAATACAGATAGGAAGAGTCCCTGACTGATGCTGTTCCCAGAACAAGTCAGGAAAAAGTGCCAGCTGGCACAGGAACAGCACAACATTAAACAGTGTGGATGAGCATGGACCAGTTTTGTTTCCATGTTCTGGCCACGTATGTATGTATGTAGTCTATAGTATAGATAAAACTGAAAGAAACAATACTGTAAACCTGTCATAATGAAGCCAGGCAATCTCTTTTTGATGTAATGTTTTTATTTCAGATCCTTTTTGGTGACTATGCCTTGACAGAGTAGTATCAGTTTTTTTAAATAGTTTTTTTTGAAGTTGATAAATTTATCCCTTACTTTAGATTCTAATCTTTCAGACCTGTGCCTGAGCTAGGGCATGCAAAATGAATGGCCTTTGCTAAGAATAGTAGCTCTGCAATCTGGAGCTGGAACACTTTGATCCTAGATCCTTTGCCTTTTCTTCTATTTCAATCCAGTTGACAAAATCAGTCTGAACCATTTCTGGACTTAAAGCTGCTCAGATGCTCGCTAGATCAGTATGCGAGTCATATTCTCTGACAACAGGGAATGTCAGACTGGTGTGACATGTTGTGTTTCCTTTTAGGTAAAGCTGGCAGTATCTAGTGGTTTGGTGATTATGGCAGTTTCTCTCTGATTTTTTCAGCAGATGGCTTCGATATGCTGGAGCTCAGTCCTTTGCTTTGAAATACATAATCCTTGGCTAATTTTGTGATGCAGAGAGACACTGTGGGACACAAAACTATATACCTTTTATCACAAGTGGCATTACACATTTGGTGGTATGGCGCCAATTATGCATTTCAGGATGTCGTCAGAAAACTGGTCTGTGACAAAGTTTTAATTTGAAGGGAAAACTTAAAGATGAATTATTACTCTCTCACTTTCAGATCTGTTTCTGTGTTGAATGTACCATACCACTTGAGTAATGAGATTTCTGCATATATATCATAATTTTCTTTTGAGCTTCACTCTCTAATTTAATTGCTCATTAAGATTACTTATAAAGAGAGGGCTTTTTTATAATTGGGTATCATCTTTAGTTAGTCTTTGGGCCACACTTATCAGTGTGGTATCTTAAAGGTAGTATATTTTCTTAGGCTTTTCACCATTCTAATATCCACATGGTTTGCAGTTAAGTCCACATCTCAGATTTTCACCATCTGTTTTCATGATCCAAGTGTCACCATTCTGTGGTCTTCTGAGGTGGAAGAGCAGACAAAAAGTCTGCAAAGTAGATTTAAGATTTGGCTTTCTGTACATCTTTAATAGTGTGCTAAAATGGCAAAAAAAGTTATGCAGGGAAGAGAAGTTTTTGTTTTGTGCTGCTGAATAATTAAAACAAAGATGTAGATATGGAAATGAAAAGAGAAGAAAATAATGTAGGAGATACAGAAACTCAGTTGTGATGGGGAAATACGAACCAATTATTGCACTGTAATTTGGAAAACAGAGTAGGATTGTTCTATTCAATGCTTATTTCTAGGCTGACAAAGAAAATGCACAATTGCCTTTATCACAAAGTTGTGAGGTACATGTAAATCACTTGAAATAAGATTGCCTAAGTAAGGAAATTTAATTTAATGCTTATGAATTTAACAAGTCTCAAAAGTCAGGAGGGAGAGTGCCAGTGATATGTTTATTAGGGAATGGTAGAAGTGAAAGATCTTACCTTTTTATCAAGGATGGTTATTTTCATCTTTTATTATAGATGCCTTTAAGAAACTCATAAAAGTAAAAATTGACCTGATAGTCCTTGATTTTATTTGGCTTTTATTTTGTGTTAATTACTTGTGTTATAACAACATATAGACTCAGGGACAGAACCCCACTAAGGCAGATGTTGTCATTCAGGGAGTGGATGTTCCTGCTCTGAAGAGTGTATTGTCTGCTGAGGCAAAATGAACTTGAAGGACCGGAGCAGAACTGCGGAATAATTCCCATTTTGTAGAGAGGAGCTAAGGCCCATACTCATTAATTAATATCCAAAAAAAATATACAAGAAGTCTGGAAAAGCATCTGGGAATTAAAGCAAGGTCAGAAGAACTGCAGTGCTTGCGCTGTCTCAACTGTATTCCAATCTCCAGCTATTCTTGGGCTCAAAATGAGATGGCTCCTTCCAGAGCTCAGTTCTGACATGCAAGGTGGGCAAGGCACTCATCAACTCAGAAAAATATATTTTGACCCCCTTCCTAGTAACTATAAGGAGAAACTCACTTACAAGTCAGTTGACTTATAAAAGCCTACATAAGTACTTGAAAGTTAGATAACTTTAAAATAAGTGAAGAAAAACTACAAGCAGAGACTAACAAAAAAAATCTTACTTGGTGGTTTTGGTAGTAGACCCCAAAAGAAGGCTTCCAGTATGAAATACAGAAAAAACACCAAGTACCTGACTCTCATATATTGCCTTCACCTAATATATTGCAAGTAGGACATCCAGGAATACAGATGCAATTGGAGATGGATTTTGCTAGCAGTGATAAATATAAGAAGATAATGGTAAAAATGTTGGAGGAAAAATAATGGTTAAAAGAGAAGACACATTTGTAATGTTTGTGCCCCAAAGTAAGAATATATAGGGAAAGTATTTGCCATTTAGAGATAAGCATTTATCTTTCATAATATTTTATTTTAGTACCTCTTTGCGAGTAAATAATCTTATTGTGACAGAATGAGAAATATTCATCCACTGCTAAATCCAATAAAATAATATTCGATTTTCTCCCAGCCCTTTATAGGCAAACTTGTTAAAATTTAGTGCAAGCTTTGTGTAAGGAAGGACTTCAGAATTTAGCTTATTTCAGAGATAAATTCATTTAGTAACATGTTCATTTGGGCTTTCATCCTCTAACAAGATACTTTGCTCTTCTACATATGAAATATATCAAATTAATTGGATTGTTTCTTGCATCGTGTGGGAGCATGGTACAAACATTCTGAAATTCTGTATCTCATTATTTGTTGCCCCTGACTTTTGCTTTATAGCTGATTTGGGTGTGCGCATGGGTATGATGGGACCTGAAGTAAATCAAAGCTCTGAGTCTGACTGAGAGCACACTACAAACCAAACAGGCCCTCATCATCACAAATGTGCTTATGAAAACACAGCAATTAGTTTTGAAAGTGGAATTTTAAAATGAGCTTTCAAAGCAAAGATCTGTTGGGTAAAATATAATAGAAATTAAAGGGCTGGCAATCAGATTCCCCTGGTCTAGTGGGACCTAGTGAGCAACCTGGTCTAGTGGGGGTGTCCCTGCCTAAGGCAGAGGATTGGAACTATATGATCTTTAAGGTCTCTTTCAACTTGAACCATTCTATTATTCTATGATTCTTCCAAGAGCCTTTTCAGGTCTAGTTCTTGCTGTGTTAGGCTCAGTCCAGTGATTTTCAGTACCATTCTGGACTATAACAAAGGCTATATGAGTAGGATCCATTTTGTCCCTGAAAAAATCCCTTTTTACTTGTTTTTTTGAAGTCTACCAGTCTCTTTGCTACAGGTTTGCTGCTGCCCTGCTCCTTCTCTGCACTCCAGCTACTTCATTCGGGTTGCTCTCTGGAAGGGCACAAATTCATCTGAATCCAGAGAGAATCCAAATCGTGAAAGGAATATAGCTGTCAGTTAAGGCAGAGAAGCAGCTTTCCTTCCCTTTTTCAGCAGAAGAGACCATGTAGTAAAACAGAGCAGACTGCAAACAAACAGATTAAACAATTGTACAATCTATCTCCATTTACTTCCTTAATATTGTCTCTTCATCAGACCTCTTTGAATTCCCTGCTGCTGTTTCTTATAATCATTTTTTTGGATGCTGGAAATAAGATATCGAATTCTTCTGAGCTTAGACTTTATTTTCTTGAGAGACTGAACAAATCCTTGCATAATTGAGCCCAATTTTCTTTCACCCCCTCAGCCACTATCAGAATAAAAAAAATAAATTATAATGTTAATATGCCTGGATGGAATACTTCTATTCTTTTAATAGTCTTTCCTTCTCATTCCTGGTTTGTGTTTCAGAGAGGTTCTTGGTAATAGCTTAAAGCAGATTGTGTTGCATGTATGTTAACAGTGTTAACAGAAGGGAGATAAAAGAATTCTTGTTGAAAAAGTGGCCCACTTTGCTCATGGGTCAATGTGCAATATTCATTTGTAATTTGAATTTCCAGTAAGCTGTCCAATACATCTCTGTTTCAGTGCCTGTTATATCTGTTTCATCATCTACCCTCAAACTAATAAGAGTAATTTCATTAGTCTGGACATTCAAAAAAGCAAAACTTTTGTCTGAAATTAATAACTCCCACAGATTAATCAAAGGTAATTATATTAGGAGAAGTTATGTCTTCTTGTATCCTGAGTCATAGAATGAAATTCTCATTAAAATTGTATTACATTCATTACCCATGTATACCCAGATTCCCAGAGATATACATTATATAAGAATCTCTATTTCAATATTGCTTGCAAAACTCATCTTTATTCAGGCCAGGATTTCAGCACAACAGTGTTCAGTCTGAGGAACCCATCCAATTCCCACACACACACAACTTAAGATTTTTCTGCTGGTGATAAAAAAATGCTACATTCAGTTTAGCAAAGGCCATAATATTCACTTTGTCCACTTGTAAACTCCAGCTGATTTCTGACTCCAACTGTCAACTGTTGTTTCAGGAGGATAACTGCACCTCTCCTCTTTAGAGGATAACCTAAAATCACTGAATTTTGTGTTACATGGTGGTTTTTGTGCTATGAGGAAACACAGCAAGTTGGGCGAGAACCCTAGGTTAAAACTCACACAGCGAGTGCTATTTTTTGCATTTGGTTTGAACGTGCTCCCATTCTGCCTCTGAAATTCTATCGTTCTTTTCTACTGAGCTTTGAGCAGCAACTGGCTCCTTCCATGAATCTCCGTGGTGCCTGGCACAATGCAGCTCTGACCTTGGTTGGGACACTGCAGTGCTGTGAACATGAAAAATATTAATTAACTTCTACGTCCCAGCCAAAACATTTGCCCTTCAGAGGTGTGTGAGGATTTTGCTCTTCCTAGTGGTTGCAATAAGGACTGACAATTATGTACTTTTGTGGTGAAAAGCGCTGGAGAAATGTGAAGTGTTTCCTTTTTTGAAGCCAAAATAACTATTAGCAAGTTTGTTCTGAGTAAGAGACAAGGTTGTGTAATCCTTTTTTGAGGCTAATAATATATTAATTACATAGATAAAGAAAGAAATCTCAAGGAGGGATATTCCTCTTTTAACTCTGCTCACCATCATCAAGTCACTTAATGATGTGCTTTTCTACCTTATCTCAAAAAATTCCACAGCTGCCACTTTGACTCACTTATGCTCCAGAAAATTGCCCCTGAAGTCCATTTTTCTATTCAAAATACCATGATTAAGGTCCATGGGAGTTGTCTGAAAGAGGATGGTATGGAATCAATTAATAAAAATGAAGCTGGTGTCTGGAAATCTCATCTGTTTCTTAAGATCACCTTAATCTTTACTTGAAAAGTCCCATTATCACACTACACTGCTGCCTTTCTGCCAGCAGCTCCAGTATGAAGTAAATCAAAGAAACAAATTGTTGTGTATGTTGCTAATCATAAAAATACCAGATTGAAAAAAGGCAAAAGCCTTTTGGGAAAAACCCAAAAGCCAAAGCAATGTTTTTCAAAACACCAGAACCTGGTACTAAGTGGGCTCTGTGGTGTTTTATGGAAAATGATGCTATTTTTTACATCTCCATTCATTCCTTTTTGAACAGATTTAGTGCCTGGATCATAACTGGATACAGTCCCCATCCTTCACGAGGGGCAACTCTGGCTCTTAGAGCTCTAGTTTTGGTGCATCAAATTACACAATTCACTTGGGAGCCATTGCCCTAGAGGTTACCAAGGCAAAGGAGCAGTCAGAAATGCTCCTCACATGCTAAAACAGTTGTGATTGATTGAAAACATTTTGCCAACCTAGAGTTATATCATCAATAGCAAGCTAAAGGAAGACAACCCAAAACCAAACAAGAATGAGCCAATCTGTTCCTGTGTTAGGGACAGTAAACCAGCAATTTTCTTGTGACGATGTTTGGTTAGTTTAGCTTGGTTGGTGCAGCAAAACATGTAAACAGAGCCAATTCAGAGCTAGGAGGTAAGGAATGGAAGATGAGCCCGTGTTGGGTCCCTGTTGGCTGTGCCAGCCATAGTACTTGCACTTCCTAGTACTATTGTTGGGATGTAATTAAAGGTAATTGTCTGTACACTTCTAATTTAGACAGGATGTGACCCATTTCTCTGGAATGCAATGAGGGAGTGTAGTTGTGCTTTCAAGTTACTGCTGTCCCAGCATGTAGGGACCTATGCACAGATGAAAGGAGGCAAGAAATAAAGCACATTTACTGTAAAACTATTTCCTTTCTTGGCAGGTTACTGCAGGAAGTAACATTTAGAAAAGAGGGATCCGTGAATGACAGCTGCTTTTGTGCTCCCAGGCGTAATATGGTCAATGGGATCCTGTTGCCACAGGGGCCTTCAAATGCAGTAGAAACATTTCATTTAACCACTCAGCACCGCACAGGACACTTGCAAAAACCTTCTTGACAAGAGCACAGGATAGGAAAAATCTTGTAAGGAGCTGCTGAGGAGCAGGAGTGGCAGCACATCCGTGACCAGCCTGTCAGCTAGAATATACTGTGCAGGGAAACTTTCCAGGATGCCTCTCACGACGACAAGCAGGGACTGTACAAAATACCCAAACCTACAACCTGCAGGTACAGAGAGCTGGGTCTGCAAAGGCAGAGATCGTGTCAGCAGCAGCAGCAGCAGGAGTGAGGACATGAGTCAGTCACACGAACAAGTATGTGTTGCTGTACTGGCCACCCAGGCTGGGAGTTATACAACAGAGCCATGTGAGGGACAGGGTTTTTGGTCCTCTCTAACAGCGTGAGACATGTTGATGATGAGTCTGGTTACATGAGACGTGCCGATGATGAGTGTGGTTACACCTCTCTCGCTTACACCCTCCTTCTTTGGGCTGACCTTGAGATGCTTTCTCTCAGATCTTCATGTGTTGAAACGCATCCCAAGCAAATTCTCCAGAATTTGGCAAAACTAACTCATGCAAATCATGGCTTCGTGTCAATTGGGCTTATTTTTATTCACAGGGAAGCTCAGTGAAGGTGTTGTCAGAAAAGGTGTGGACAGAAGGATCATTTCTACAGATCTGAGAAACTAAAAGTGTGATGGGACTAGATTAAAAGGGAGATGATAAAACTGGGCAGAAGTCAGCCTTGTTCCCAGCAGCCCTTTGTGAGGGAGGGCCCTCCACTAGATGGCAACAGCAACAAATTAAGGGATAATGAAATGGGAGTCTTTCTCCTTTTTTAAAGTCACTCCAGGCTATCAGGATCTTGTGGGAACTACCTCTGTTACACTTCTCATTTATTCCCCAAAATATTACCGAATATCAAGAAGAGGTTTGTTGTTTTGTTGTGGTTTTGGATTTTTTTTATTTCCTTAATTCACTTCTACCAGTTGAGAACAGATGAATCCTATTTAAAAGTGACTTCAGTGGGGGAACAGAGAAGCTGAAACTTGCCTAAATTCATCTCTGCTGTGAAAATTGCAGGTGATTTAATTTATATATCTTTTGCCTATTCTGATCTACTGTAATTTTATTTAATATTTGTATTTAACCAAAGCAGGAAAGTATCTCATGACTTTCTTTTAAAGGAGGGTAATATTTCTATTGAGATAGGCACATTTTTTATGATTTACCCCAAGATTTACCATAGATCAGCTGTTAGAGAACTGACCCTGATATGGCCCAGTTTTGTTTTCAACCACACGATTATTTAACACTAAAGCAATTGATAAGCATCTGACATACCTAAGTCTGTGGTCTTTCATTTTTTTCCCCATCTTACACCTAGAATACATTTCTGAAAACTGTTTTAACCATTTTTTTAAAGCTCATAAACCTGTGGCTTTTTTTTTTTAGTAATTTAGTTTGGCAGTACTTACTCTTTCTAAGGAGACATTTGCATGATAGTACCAAAAAACTAAGTAAAATTTGTAATTAAGAAAGGACTCTTGCAGCACTTTTATGTGCTGGGTGAAATAATTTTCCAGTAATAAAAGCTTTATTTGCTATCTGTAGCATGATTTAATCATAAGTTACTAAAAGGACGCTGTGATCCAGACAGCCTTATGTTCACTCTCAAGTATCTCGTCTGTAACACTAAGAACTTTCCAGGCTTTGTAACCTTATAAATAAATGCATGTTATTACATATGAATTAGTTATTGTTGAGCATTTTTATAGCCTAATCATCATTTTGGCATATATGCTTCTTCCATTTCATTGGATCACAGGCAAATATGATATTTTCTAAAACTCATTTCCTTTCCAGAAACTTTGCCTTGTTGACAATTCCATGCTTCTGCTTAAATCAGAATAATTGTCTCTGATAGAGCATTATGATAATTATTAACAGTAGCAGTAACTGTTAACTGTAACAATAATTATTATTTTCACCCTTAGTTGTCAGGAAACCAGAAATCTCCAGAATGACCAATTTACCCAAACACAACTTTGCATTAGTGGCAAAAAGCATTCAAGAATGAGGTTATTAAAAAAAAAAACAAAGATGTTTCTTTACTGTTTTATATGCTGGATTGTATCTTCCCATCTGAAATCATTTGGGAATTTCATAAATCAGGTATTGTCCTCATCCAATTTTTTATCATTTTTTAGTTATAGTGAAATAATTTCTTCTGTTAACCAAAAGTGTGTTTCCCTGTTTTCCTGATAATTTGAAAAACTCTCATGTGCAACTGATGCACTTGGGAGTAATACAGTGCATGCTACAATAGTACACCTTAGTTGCTGCCAATTCTCTACTAGAAGAGACTCAGGTATCACAATAAGTGATCTGACCAACTCCTGACATTCAGAGTTTGCTCTTTCCTGATCTCCCCAGCAGTGAGTAAAATGGTTCGTTTGAGCCATTCTTCATTGGTTTCAATATCCGTGTTTATGTTAGCGAAGTCACGGACATTGCAGCTCTAGCAAAAGCTGGTGAGGTTTGTGATGGTCCTACCTCAAGATCATTGTCTCTGGGCAGTCATTTAGGCACCAAAAAAATCCCATGTAATTCTCTGAGCACTATCAGGCTTCTTTGGTACTGTGCACAGCTGAGAGCCCACAGACCAGTTGTGCTCATCCTACCTGGGGCAGTGGAATATGAGCTTGACCAAGTGTTCCCAGTCACATGTCCATCCTGACAAGTCAGTTGGCATCTTTGATGGCATTATCTAATGAGCTGGCAAACATCAACAACAGGGGCGTGAGCCTGAGACCTGTGTCAGCATCACAACATGGACTAAATCCTCTGAAATCATCACTGAACACCCAAACAGGATTTTGTGATAAACTGTTAGTGTGGAGAAGAGAGTAGCCTCAATATTGTCAGTGGCGAAAGGGTTAAAAAAGTTCTGATAGTATCAACCATCTGGGTATCAGTGGCACAGGCCATCTTGAGCACTTTGCCACTTGTGAGGTTGTGGATGATTTGTTGCCTGCCCTTCTCCCATTGATCAGCATCAGTGTCATCTCATGTTGGTTGGGGCCATCTGCTTCCACCCTCTGCCTTGGAGGTGGCACTGGCTTTCATGCAAGAGTTAAGTGTCTGTTGTTTGGTACCTGAATCATCCCCAGGCCATTAATTTTCCATTTTAATTTTTAATACCAACAGATAGTTCTCTTCCATGCTGTACCAGAGTAATGCTCTTGCTTGATTTTTATTTATTATTTTTTTTCCTCTTTGTTCCAATAATGAGGTAATTTAAAATATTTTTCTTTTATTCTGTCTTGTTAATTTGTATAAAAGACACCTTTATGTTCAGTGAGAATAATTAGACCATAACTGACCTAAAAAAAAATTACTATAAAACAGATTCTAGACAATTTTCTTTCTCCTATTTCAGGAACTAGAGTATTCAGATGAGGCTGAGCTATAGAAGGTGGGAACAATTGGAAAACTTCTCATCAGCTTGTCTTAACCAAGATCTTTCCAGCGCAGGGTGAACCAGGCTGCTTCCAGGGCTACACCATTCACTCATTAACAAAGTGACAGATTGTGTAGGATCCTTCACACGCCAGCAGCAGATAACTGAAGAACTGAAATGGGAACAAACAATGTGACACGGACTCCTTTTCCATATGTACATTTTTGATGAAGTCAGTGGCACAATTCATGGGACTGAAGAACAGTAAGGAAAAGATTAATAGAAGCAAGCCAATAGATCACAAGCCATTATATGGCTCCAGTCATCCAATTAAGAAGTTCAGCTCTTGAAATGTATTTGTTTTTATATGCCAGCCACATGGTTTTATGATTGAAACACTCACAGTGCAGAAAAGCTTTTGTGAGGAGCATGTGGATACACAGCTGTTTTGGAAATGACTGTAAATAAATAGGTGTCTTAATTCTTTCTACTGTGAATCACAGAATCACCTAGGTTGGAAGGGACCTTTCAAGATCATATAGTCCAACCAATTAAAAAAAAAAAAAAACAAACAAGAAAACCCCCATAAACAAACACAAAGAATAACAAAACCCAAACCAAACAAAAAAAACAAACACCACCAACAAAAAAAGAAACCACACAAACCCCACACCACATCCAAAACAACACCAACCCAACACTAATCC
>JAOXNG010000012.1:152536164-152555225 GCA_028566535.1 Scolopax minor
TGAGCAAAATAAAGTCTAGCAGTAAAGAAAGAAAATCTGACCCATCAAGCAGAGTTGGCTGAAAGGGGTTGTCACCTAACAAGGTGTGTAGTTCCTTGTTAGTCCTATAGTTGCCAACTACCTTCTCCATCTGTAAAACTGCATAAAAGTCTCGTGCCTCCGCAAGCAGGCTCACTGTATGAAATCCCAGAGCTACCAACTTCTGAATTTGACCTCTGAGTGTAGGTCTGTGAAGGGGGGAGGAGGGTTAAATCTTTTGATGCAGCACCTGACTTTCAGGGGTCTGTCCAGCCATGGGAACACTCAGCATCCAGGTGAATTATATTAGGAACACCACACATTGTCTGGGAAGACTCAGACCCTCAATGGAAAAAGAAGGCAGCATTTCTGTCCACTTTTCTTACCCAATAACTCAATGGCTGGGACAGTCATAAGGACTGTCATGTGGACAGTCCACATTCTCCATTATACAAGGTCGTGAGCTACACAGGTCAATTAAATTGTGTGTACAACACAAAATAGGGCAGGGATGGTCAGGAGGTCAAAGATCAGAACTTGGGAGAAGAACAGTATTCCTATGAAGGGATAAATCTACCTTCTTACCTGCTGCTTAACTTTTTTTACATGAGGGCATGATCTGAATACAGTGAATGAAGATATCCCTTCTTTTTCCTATTTTTCAAAACTGCTGTCCCCGTTTCCACCCCCTCATAAATATGAATAACATGGTTGACAAAGGTGGTGAGGATGAGGAGAGCAGCTTATTACCCTCTTCCCTACCAGCGATTCTTGATACCAGCTGCCACTGTGACATTGACACAGGGGGATCAAATATGATGAACCACAAGGTGCCACTTTAACTGTCACTTCAAATTCCTGGAGTCTTCATACATTAAGTCATGTTTATTTATAAGATACATTTCCTATTTCTATATTGGCACCGAATTTAAACTGCCAGCAACTAAGCATTGCCTGTCAGAATGTGTCTCTCTTTTCCTAAGTATGTATCATGGTGAATATCATATTCATAACCCAGAAAATAATTCTTTCCAGTCTGTGGAACCAAACATCTATTGTAGTCTCATTTACTCTCCAGCCCAATCAACAGAACTGTCTTTTTTCACTTTTCATTCTAGCAGTTATTCCTTCATGTTGCTGTGAGCTAATTTCCAGATTTCCTTGAGTGATTTTCAAATCACCTGACCATCTGTTTCAAATCTAAGCCTCCCAATATACAGTCAATCTAAATACATAAGATATGTTGTAAATTATTTTCAGAGCTACCTTTTAAATTATCTAGGTTTTTTTTTTGTTGATATTAACTATTACACATGTAGGGCTATAATTGACTTTAAAACCTGTAACCACTTTATTATCTGGAAGAAAAAACTCAGTGTTGAAATAATGTAGATGAGGCCAACAAACAAATCAATGCCTGAAGCAGACTCACAGACAGAGTAAGTCCAGAGGGATCAATTAACAGTAGCTCATTCAGAATGGGGGAGATTGGTAACTGTGATATTCTAGATAGAGCTGTGTCACATGGGTATGATAAGCAACAAACTATTTCCATGTTCCATAAGCACTAGATCAAAAGAAAGACTAAACCTGAACCTGGTGTTTGTGAGAAGGTTAGCTTCTGTTAGGTGTGTTACATATGAATAAAGATCTCTGTTGATCTTATGACCCTTCCAGAACTTCATGTCTAGGAAATTGTAGGTCTAGGACGCTGAGGTGTTCAGTGATCAGAAGTCATTATTTTCTAATTAATATTGTGCCTTTCATGCCAAGTGCATAAGTTCAGCTTGGTTTTAAATGAAAAATTTTCAACAGAACAAAAATCAGAATAGATATTTCTTCCGCTGTAGAAATGTAATGTATGGATTGACTGCATCACAAAAATGAGGAGAAACAGAAAAAATTTACTGCAGAAGAAAGTACAGTAGGAAAATTTGCTCTGTTGTCTCAACAGACCTTTGTGAAGAGAATGAAGACACTAGGCAGTTAATCTGGGGCCTTGCACAAAACCTAAAATTTACTTTGTATAGCTAAAAGAGACTCTTGTGAAGTTATCATTAAGTGTCCCTTGGCTCCAGAGCAGGTTTATCTAATGAGCATTCAGACCAGAGCAACACAATTTCAAAAGCATTTATTGTTTTGTGTGAAGCCTGAGCTTTGCTACACAGAACCATTTGTGTGCAGGACTGATGAATAAGAACTGCAGTTATGGATCCAGGGGGATCCAACAAGTGCCAAGTCAGCAGAGAAAGACCTGCTGAGTATGTTTACTCTGTAACCACCATTAAGAAAATACAGCTGTGTGAGGTGCCAATCCAAAACAGCAATGGCTTCCTCTGACAGCTTAGATGACATTTTTAATGTGAACTGAAGATTGTCTTCTAATAAAATGTCTTTGATGGGTCCTGATTTTTAGTTTTTTTATATTTTTGCTGGAAAACGTGCCTGTCTTGATTCTACTTTAGTCTAATCTTTCATGTCTGTCTTTTTATCCTGTTTTAACAACGTGCCAAAAATGCACTGTTGATATTTCCTACATTTCTCCCTTTTCCCACTGTAGGGCTTGGTATCCTTGCCATATGGACTCTTAGGACCGGTGCCCTGTCAGATAAGAGTGTTGCTATAGCCTGCATACTGTATTCTCCCATGACACAGAATATTTGGCTTGTCAGCATCAGGATAGATGTGCCACAGGCATTAGAATCTGCAAGGGAAAAAGGAGCAGAGCAGCCTTCTGTGTGGGAATAGGATGAAGGGAACAGGTACCTTTTCCTAACACTATCACAGCTCAAACAGTGAGTGTGTTCTATGATCCTGACCCCACTGCAAATCCAGAAAACTCCCATGTGTTCAACAGGAATTTAAGGTTCTGCGTTAAGAAATTGCCTGAGGGTCTTCAAAAGTATTGGTCAGCCAGTGGTTTCACAAAGAGACTTTTTAATCCTTTTCATATTTATCTGCATTTCATGTGATTTTCCTCCAAGTATATAAGCAACTTTTACACATGACAAACCTCTCCACAGTGCCAGAGGAAGGTTAGGTTTAATTCATAAAGACAGTTTGGATTAAGTATATAGTGTGGACCTAACATTCATAGTGCCCTGCCTACTAAATTCTGCAAGGTGAAAGTGTGGGATGTATTCTTTTATTTCCCTGGGTCTTTATTGTATGTTCTTCAACCCAATGTACTGGCATTGTAGTAAAATTACTCCTATCAATAGCACATCAAAATGCAAGACAAACTTGTTAAAAACTTCACCATTAAACAAACTGTGGTATTTTAACCTTAGTTTCATTTGCAGTACACTCAGTCTGGTGTCTATGGGCTTTGATAAACACATTGGGTCCTTCTGCCATATCTTTGATGTCCTCATTCCCTCTTCAAAACTCTGGTAGGTCCCTTCAGCACTCGCCTACTGCTCTCTGGGCAAGAGTTAACATGTGCTGAAGTTGATTCCCGTTAATACATGTGGAGATTGGCTGCCTTACACATAAAAACTGGTTGTGAAGACAGACCAAATGGGAGAGAGAGCTGCCCTGAATCTTCTCCCTCAGAGTGGTCCTAATTGAACCTTCTCTCTCTTAGGGATGTGCTGATCTTCAAAAAGAATGGCTGATCAAGAACCAGATATGGAATATCTTTGTAACTTGACTCCTTTGGCAAGGAATTTGGAATTCACTACTAGATTGAGAAGTTGGTGCTAGTAAAGGAGAGGGAACCATTAGACAGGCAGCTGGGGAGACAGAGAGACAGATGGAGAAACTGTGATCCTTGCGTAAGCAAGTCAAAATTTTACATTAGTTTTATTTTTTATAAAAAGTTCCTTTAGCAAGAATTGCACTTCCTAATGCTTTTCATTTGTTAATAATAATACCAGCCAGCAAAATGTTCCAGGGTTTCATGGATGGATGGAGACCTCAATACACTCTGCATGGGCTGAATGAAGCAGAACAGAAATTGGCAAAAACAGGGTTATTATCTTTGTTATTTAATATTCATAATAGAGTGATACTCAGAGGTTCTAACCAAGTTTATACTGCAGTAGTTTTTCAGCTTATTCCTTTTTCAGCAAGCTTAAGCTCTGCAGTCCTCATCCTACTGTCTAAACAAGGCTCTAAAAAGTCTGTGATTTAAAGAAAGTTTAAGGCAAGAAATTAAGATTAAATCAAGTACGCAGTTTTTAGCCAGTTTCCGTCTCAGTTTGAGGCCTCCAGGTGTGAGGACACAGGCAAATCATCACAGGAATTAACATGATTTTGACATTGGTGGGAGGCCACTGGCAGGAAGTTTGAAGCCAGCCTTCTAAGGATCTTAGAAAGGAGCAGAAGGAGACGAATATGTAGGAAATATTTTTGGGAAGCCTCCAGTTCTCTAAAGCAAGAGAAGAGAGAAGGTGACACGTTGTGGGAACTGGTTATGTGCCAGAGGAGAATGGTACTGTTCTGTAGGACATCAAGTATCTACTTTGGGTAGTGGCATCTCAGCCCTGGAGCTATTTATGCCAAATTAGCTTTAACAGCTAAAACTGCTTTAGATATCCCTTGAAAGGGACAATTCCACACAAACTGGGCATGTAAGTACTATAATTTTAATTGGCTTATTATTTAGGAATTTAAACAAAGGGAAACAAAAGCTTGTGCATATCACTGAAGACCAAGTCCAAGCCAACAAACTTTGTTCCTTTTTCTCTGATCCTATTGCTTGAAGACGTCTTCCAAGCCCATCAAGATCATGGCCCCAAAAGCATGGATTTTTATAGTGTTTCTGCACTAGACACCTTCCTAATTACAGCTGCTTGACTATATTGATGCTTCCAGATACATTAATGTGTAAATTTTAGAAGTGGCATATTCTTCAATCTGGCATATTTCTGAAGACATTTCTGTTCTAAAATAGTTTTAGATTCTAGTTATAGTTTAGGGGAAAAATGTTTTTCAGTCAGAAAAACAACTTCAAAACAAGGTTGTGTTTGTATTCAGTCCTTTCTTCATGAGATTCACTTATACCTGTTTAACTTTCATTTCTTGCAGACTCAGTTTCAAAGAACAACGATAGCTTCACATTTAGAGTGAATTCCAAAGAGTGGTGGAGGGGTGGGGAAGAGTTCTGCCTTCCTGACTTTTTACCTCAGTAAATTGAAAAATTTCTATTGTTTTTGTTGTCTTTCAGATTAAACTGGAACTCCTGAGTTTATATTTCAGTGAAGGACTAAATAACACTGCATTCATGCTTGAAAAAGTGCTTCTACTCTACTTTGAACCACTTATTGCTTTTTATTTTCCCATAGGAGCCCAGATGAAATACTTAGTGCTTTCATTCCTTGTGCATATCCTCCTCTCTGTTTTGAAAGTTTACCCTTGCATTTTGATGTTTCATAACACTTTAAGCACCAATAGACCTTTCTTTCTAGACTGGACTCCTTTCTAGACAGTAGACTCCATGGTCTCATTTTTGAAGTTTTGCAAGAGCTGCTTCATATGAAAAGTTGTTTTGAGAAACGCTTAGGGACACAAAGAGCTGTCACAGTGACATTTTCTCATCTTAATGTTATTGTTTTCTAGATACTCACCCTGAGTTAGACATTGTTTTTGCACTTGTGTTCTCCTCAAAAAAATTAACAGACAGGAGAGACTGAGGTCAGAATACAGTTGCCAAGATTAATGTATGTACTATCAATCTGTATTGGAAAGTAAATGGAAATATTTTCAGATATCCTGACCTTCTTGTTAATTTTGTTCTTTCTTGTGAAGTTTATCATGAAGTGTAAACACATTGCTGGCTACTCACCCAAGTACATAGGGTTTTGCTAGCATTGTCTCCTGTCCTTGGGCTGGAATATACCTTTGCCACAGATGAAGGAGCCTTCCCCAGTAACAGTGTTTGAGGAGTTCTAGAATCCCCTACAATGAATATGCATTTATTTCCACCATCATATCTTCCATCACAGTAAGGCCAAATGAGCTGTAGTCTCCAATATCCATGAAGGAGCAGTCCTTTTGACCACTGTTTTTTATAACCTGTTCTAAAACCTTTACAACTCTAGCTACTAGAAACTAAAAACCAACAAAAATATTATCAGAAATTAGTTTTTTTAAGACCTGTTTTCATGCCTAGTTTTTATTTTATGACAAGAATGTTCTGCTTTTTTAATTTCATCTATGAAACTGGTTTTGATAATTTTTGGTACTTGAAGTTATACTAAAATATTTTCATTCATTTAAAAATAGGAAATTTTAAGTAAAAAAAACATGTTAGAATAAAAATACAAAATTTCCTTTCTTCAGAAAGTCATATTTATCAATAGACAGCATGTAAGAGAAAAATAAGCCATTAAATATTCTTAAATAGATATCCTTAGAAATGCGAATATCAAATTTTTTTTATTTATTTCTATATTTATCAGTTTGTAGTGTTCCTATAAAGGTTAAGGTACGAGAACCATGCTGGACTGTGTATTTAAACACTGCAATATGCAGCACACTAAAAAGACCCTTTTCCTACAAGTGCAAAAGGGATTTAAAAAGCGAGGAAAAGGGTGTGCATAGGGTCAAATAACTTAACCTCAGGCCCAAAAGAAGTCTATGTCAGAGCTCTCAGTTAAACCTGGTTTTGCATCTCAATTGTGTCCTTCGCTCATAGTACTTTCAGGCTGCGTTTATACCAGCCATTACACATTCAAATAAATGCAGTGTGAAATCCCATATATATATTCGATTCTCACATTGCATATTCAGAGAAACACACGTTTATTATTAATGTTGATAATGAGATATTAAGCTGTCACAGGGGATAATGATGAGCAGCATCAAGGCATATCTATTGCTAGCATCCACAGTGGAATTTCTGCCAAGGAAATGTAATGAGGAAAATTGGGGGAAAAAAAAGAAGAGAAGCAAGAGCACATGGTAGCATGAGGGGTGTGTGGGCTGGGAACACTATCTTGGGAGATCAACAGTTCTGCTTGTAGAGATGCGAAGTTTAGCCTGTCATTTATTTTTTTGGTATATTTCCTTTTGAAATGAATATCACGCTCATTAAAGGTGCCAAACTGACAGCCCTTAAGATTGAAGTTCCCTCTTACAAAACCAGGTGTAGCAAGGAGCAGTAACAGAAGCTTTTTCACACGTCTCCACTTTGGCCAGGCAAAGATGAAAAAATAGTTAAAATTAATCTTTACTCTACTTTGCCTGGTAGCAAGGAACTTTTACTGATACTTGCGTGGTTTCTACTTTGGCTTTGGAAATGAATTGGGATCAACACATTTGTCTTGGGTCACTTAAAAGCCATAAAAAATAGTAACATTTGATTGCCTTTATCTTGTCTGCTTATTGATAAGTGATTCCATCTTCAATACTACCAATGTACCACTATAATTTCCTTGGTACTAACTAAGTTCCTAAGGGTCTTAAATGCCTTATAAGAAAGCATCTTACAGGAAAAAAATTAATAAAAGAAACTCAGTTTAAACCAAATACATTCCAGTGAATATACCGCAGCCCGTGTAGCTTTGTTTTCCCATCTCCTAATGCTCTTTCTTTCTCTTGCTTCTTCTCAAAACATTGGCTTCTAGACCCTAATTTCCATGTCAGTTAAACTTCTGCTGGATTGCCTTTCTGTGGTGTAGCTGAATTCCAGGTGTAGTTTGTTCAGTTCATAATAGGAAACGAGTCAGCAGAAAACCTCCAGAAGTCCTTTATTTCCAGTTTGGTTCTGAAAGGGACTTTTGGCCACAGTGGGGCTCAAAGCTAAGGATGAGATTCCTCTGCTTCATGGGACCAGGAGGTCAACAATGACCATAATGAAATTCAAGCAGTTGTTACTGATGAAATCGGCCTTTCCCTTTCCTGTGTTACTTTTCTTTAATTTGTGCCAGTGACACTTCCGTAGCCTCCTAGGAGCAAAATCCCGAATGGAGAACAGTTCATAGGTACTTATTGACCGCAAATCTCTTCCAAGCCACAGTCTCTTCCACTGCTTCAATAAATTACAGTAGCAACCAGTGCTGTCTATTCCCCTCTAGAAACCAACTCTGGCAGAAATTAGTTCCTTAGAAAAACCACAGAACACAAATATGGAGAAGAGGAACATTCCTGGAAGGGGTCCAGACCACAGAGTGATCTAATACCAAAATTCAGAGCTGGCTGTCTCAGTCCAAAACTAATTTCTTTATGCAAATTTTACCACAAAATAGTGAATTCAGTGACAATCTCATGATGGCCACCAGAGAGAACCTGGTGGAGGTACGGATGGTGGAATGGGAAGACCAGAATGCCAAAGGGTTCTGTGAGCGGTGTTAAATGTTCCTTCTGATTATGATATTGTAAATGTGGCCAGATTAGAAATGGTGATACGGGAACAGAAACTTGACAGTTACTCTGCCTTTCAGTTCTTTATGCTTTTTTTGGTCACAGAAAATGCTAAATTTATGTTTTGAAATGTACACAGAGATTTCTCTGGAATAAATATCTTGGACTTGTATGTTACATTTTCAAATAAAAGAAAAAAGAAGTAAAATACAAAATTGTCAATGCCCAAACATCTTCCTAAACTCTCATTATGATGTATTGCCCTGGGAAAGCCTGACAGACTGTTTAACACCTTTATTGCTTGATCCTGGGAGCTCAATTTGTTATTTAAGGATCCTTCTCCTGTCACTTGCCATGCACACATATCTGCTTATATTATTCCTAGCAGGTTCTCCAGCACACATTAGTTCAAAAATCAATCACTTTCCAGATCCATCTTTCTGTCCCACTTTTGGGCTACATGTCTCAAGCGCTAATCTGCTGGTGGCGGTCTAATGGTGATTACAGTAGTAGCTGGTTTTCCCACATGAGGAAGGAAAGGTTTGCCTCATGTTTCTTCAGCCAGAGCACTTTAATAAATGGATGCTACGGATGAATAAATACATATATATCTCTCCAAGAGTACACCATTTCCCTGTTGTACATTTGTTTATGTTCTGTAAATTTTCACATGGTCTCACCATTCCTCTGGGAAGATTGTGCTTCAAAACATCAATTCATAAGAATTTGTTCAAATTACCCTCATTTTATACTACCTTGAGTTTAATTTCATCCTATTATATGTACTTTTAATTGATATTCTAAATCATTCTCATCTTCTGTTGCTTATTCCCCTCTATATTGCATATTTAGCCAAGATACAATTTTTTAATTTTATTCATCTTTATTATTGTTCATTTATTTTTCAAAGTTTTTAACATATGCTTTTGGGTAATTACTTTGATGATGTTTTTCTCACACTTAAATGTGAAGTCATAACCCAGAATTACGGAGACTGATGTTTACCTAACCACTGCCCTTTTTTTTCTGCCACATCTCATGGGAAGGTCCTGTACAGTTCTTGTCATCTTTCTTATAACTGTACTTTTCAAGTTGTTCTTGTTTCATGCAGTATTGAGTACTTCTTAATTTTTCTAATTCACATTTCCTTTTTTGTTCTATTTTCCTATCCATGTTTCCCAAATCATTCAGACAATTTTGATACATTTTCCCATTTTCTCTGATGTTCACACTTTATTTACTGTGAAGTGCTAAATTTTGCAAACATGAATGAAAGGAAGGTCTTACCTTAAAGGAGATGTATTGTAGGTTCATAACCAAAAAAAAAAAAAATATTCAGGAAGAAAAATACTCAAATAGGTGAAGAGAAATTAGTAACCAATATACACAAAAGTGTGTTTAATTGTTATTTAAAGGATTACTTGATTACTTATTTCACATCATCAATTGGAATTGAAGATGCAGCTGAGACTTTTTACAGTTTAATGTTTAAAGAATTAAAAGTTGATCCGTTATGACTGTAAGGTTGGCTGTGCACTATTTTGGATACTCCAGAGAAAAACACAGAAATTCTTAGGAGATGAAATATTCATTTTTGTGCTGCCTCACCGAGGGCCCTCTGATGTGATCAGAAACACAGCATGGGCAACAATTGCAAGATCCTGCAAGACCCTAACAGAGGGAGGGGGGCTGAGAGAGGCACTACAGGTAAGAGTTACATTATTGTGAGCTTCCAAAGAAGTAGAATAAGGGTAGAAGGGAATGGGAAAGCTCTCATAGTCTGAAACAATCCTCTTGGACTGTTTAAACTAAATTGGAACCTCTATAACTTTCATATAAACCGAAATTAGGAAAACTAGGATCAGATAATATTTTCTGCTCATTTTTACAGTGTTAGGAACTTTTTTAAGGACTTGAAAAAATAGTAGCTAATATTTTGAGGATATATGTCTTTACATCTTTTTATGAAATGCATATATTTTAATTTCCTAAACACACCCAAAAGTCTGGAATTTTTCTTTCAAAGATATTCTATGCCAACACATATATTTCAACAAAACAAAAGTTTCCTTAACTGACCTCTGCTGGAGCTTTTTTGTTTTTGTCCTAAAAGAGACTCTGGCAAGGGCATTGCAGGTTCCAGATTTACTTTGTGATTCTTGCTCATTCCATGGCTCTCAACTGGCCATCCATTATTTATTGCAGTGCAATGTGTACCTAGATGACCCCGAACAATAGGTAGGATCTACAAAACAAAGTAGAATCTCCGCTCAGAGGATTTTACAGTCTTAGGGCACTACCTTGGAAAACTATGGAAAACAGCAGAGATCTTGCCATTGCCATCCTGAGCCCAACAGTTCTCTTTAGGTGAGGTATATTTTCCAGAGTTGCTGCACTCCCAGAACAGCTTTTCTGGCTAATGAGACTCACTCTACAGGAAAGCAGCTGCTCCAGTCTTTGCCACACTCATATTACACAATTACTGAGGTTGGAAGGGACCTCTGGAGATCCTGCTCAATGCAGGGCCAGTACAACAGGTTGCTCAGGTCTGTGTCTAGCTGGGTTTTGACTATATTCAAGGACTAAGACTCTACATCTGCTCTGGGCACAACATTCCAGCTCTTGGTCATCCTCACTGTTAAAATGTTTTTTCTTAGGTTTAAACAGAATTTCCTGTGTCTAAATTTGTGCCTATTGCCTCTTGTCTTTTCAATGGTACCTCTGAAAAGGTCTTTTAACAATCTTTTTAACAATCTTTTAACAATCCCAGCACTCCCCAATCTGGTATTTATATACATGGATGAAATCCTCTCTGAACTTTCTATCTTAGGCTGAACATTCCCTTCTCTTAAAATCTCTTCTTGTATGTCAGGTGCTCCAGAGTGTGGCTCTACACTGGACTTTGTCCAGTACATCCAAGTCTCCCTTGTTCTGGGAAGCTCAGCCCTGGACACAGCACTCCCATCAGCGTTGAGCAGAGCAGAAGGATCCTGCAGCCATCCCCTACATCTGTGTAGGGGTTACCTGTCTGTGCTTTTCCTGTGAAGGAAAACTTCATTGGGAGTACAGTGAAGGCCACATCAAAGTTTTGAGATGCCTGGGTGGTTAAAGGAGTGCTATCTAACTTTTGGCATTATGTTGCATTGCATCATGTTGTTGCTTCCAGACCAAACATAAGATGACCTATCAGTAAGAGCATCACATCCTCATATGTTGTTTGCTCCTGATCTAGATCAGTTTTAATGAAGTCTGCAGATGATTGAAACTGTGTGTCCAGGGAATCTGTTTCACAGAAAGGTTTCAAAGATTTTTAAGTGCAGCATTGGGGTGTGCCTCAGTATGAAATGAAGTAGTGAAGACCATGTGATATGCTTCTTTTGAAACACAGCTCTTATGAAAAATTCAAGAGGAAACACTTTCCTTTTGTTCCTTGCCAGTTCATCTAGTTTGCAGCTGAAGAAAAGAGAGATGATTATTTTGGGGTGCTTTAATGTGTGGGAGCTTTTAAGTGGATATAGATTTGTTCTGTTTGTTGTCAAGGTGCCAGAAGTTCTTGAAGCCTGATAATGCTCTCTCCATGTTTTATTCAGATTGTCATCAGTAATGAAATATAATTTAATTTTACTTTCCTATTATACTTTTCTCATCTGACTATCAAAAAAAAAAGTGTGCAGAATATTTTTTATTACTGCTCACAAACAAAGGAGCTTTAAAAACAAATGTATGCAAAGAATTAATATTTTTGTAGCAAGACTTTAATTTATTATTTAGCTCTATTTCTCCAGTGATAGCAAGAATATGCTTTTTATGAACATCATAGTATCCTTAATTCTTGAAGACAATTTGCACATTAAAAATAAATTGTAAAATCCCAGTACGATTCAGCATGTTGATACATTTTAGATTAAGGATGGTAATGTTGATGACTGATAACTTTTAAATAAGTAAATTAGATGGAAAAAAGTGATTAGCAAGAGCTAAAAAAAAATCAGAAAAAAAAAATTTTTTTTGAGTCAGTTAGCCTTTTCTCGTCAGGAAGGGGTTTCAACACTTTTTCCTTTACGCTATTGCTAAGAGTCTTTAAAAAACAAAAAAAAGTTTCTTAAGATGGTAGGCCACAATCTGGACAGAGACCAAAAATACATTTTCCCGGAGATCTACATTTGTTGCTGGCCCCATTCTTGTGGGGGCTAGTTAGTCTCTCATTGTCTAGTCTGCTGTTGTTTGTGCTCTTTAATGCAGTCTTTGTGTCAAGTCAAAGTCCAGCCATGATGCCAGCTGGTTGGCAAAAGAGAAACTGATGCACTGGTTCCTGCTGGTCAAAAATGGTAAAATTACCACTGTAGAATGTCATTGGTTTCTTTCTTCTCCTCACCCTACTGTGTCACCACACAGACCAATTTTGTGCTCTGACTGCTGCTGCATCATCAACTCCTGCAACTCTGACGCCCATTTCCTGACAAAAATCTTCATCCCTCGCATTCATTTCCCCTTAATCTTCCTCATCAGAATCCCATAACTGCTCTTACTGCTCCAAGAATTGCACTTTCTTGAAACAGATCTCAAAGAGAACCAGCCCTTTGGCTATCAGGTACCTTTTCTGTCCTTTTGCAGATTTTTTATTTAAATCCTATTTCTTTTGCATTCTTTCATTAGGTTGCTGTCAAACCTCTGTGCATTTTTGCCTCAGGATAATAGACTACATATGCATAATACATAGTTTGGATGTCAATAGATTTTATTACAGTTTAGGATAGTGTTTCTGCTTAATTTCATGCTATCCACAAACTAGACAGATAGTAAATTGTTGTCTCTGATGGAAAGGTTATACTACAGGCTAAATTTTACTCTGAGTTAAATTCAAACGTCTTTCTACCAGAGTAAGAATGTGGCCTATAATACATTTGGGAGCAAAACAGAGAAGTTCTGGTCTCCTTATCAGACCTAACATACAATCCTGTTGCATTACAGATGCACTTCCCTGATATAAAGAAAATGAAAAATCCCCAGTTCATGGTGAAATTATATGGTTAATATTATCTGATAAAATATAAGAGAGTGAACAGAGCCTTGAAGGAAGGTTGGATTGGTGAGGGAGACAAGGCATCCAGGGAAGCACTGCTCCATGCCTAGCAGAAGGGCAAAAGCAAAGATAAGTGTAGGTCAATGGAAAAGTCAGAAGCAACAGAAAAATACTGAGCAAGTTCCAGAAGAAACAAGACAAAGTGACCTGCAATAGAGTTCATTCCTCATCAGATCTCAGAGTGCAGTCAAAACAGATGTAAAAAACAGAAATCAGTGCAGCTACATCAGTCCTTTTCCCCTCCTTCAGCACTGTATGAGAAATAAAATAGCAGCTTTGTCAACCCACCTCTTTAGATCTACTGGGTCAGAAATTTCTGAAACAACCCCCAATTGGTAATACCACCAATAATTTCCTTCCTTACTAACTAAAAAGAAAACCAAGTAAAAACTGATCTGATGTTAGTGTGTGAGTAGAAATGCCATGCCCACTGCTCATAGAAGGATGGCAGGATTCTCACCGGACTTGCCAGTCTTGAGTGTTGGCTCCTAGATGCCAGTGTTCACCAATAACAGGTGATTCCAAGGAGAGGGACAGCACAGCTTGTGTGTGCCCTGGTTCAAGTTCAGGCTCCAGCTGACTCTCTACAGTCAGTTGCCTCTTCCCTTCCCCATGTTTTTAACCTGGTGACTGAATTTTGGCATTTGCAATAATTAGAACAAGGAGTGGAGAGTGGAAAGGAAGGCAAGGAAAGGTGCACAAGAATTAGGAGCACACTCAAAATTAGAAGATTCAGGAAAAATATAATAATCTGGCTGGGCTCTTTAGTCTCTCTCTCTCCTGGATTGCTTCCTGTGATTTAATTTCTATTAGTCTGTCCCATACAAGAAAAAATGTGTCAGACACCATCACTGGGACATTTTCAGGGTTGATTCATCCAAAGATAAGGTATCCCACACACAGGGATGCATCCTTTCTGAATAGAGCAGACTTTGTGGTAGCAGATAATTGGATGTAATTAATCACACCAAAGACAAACAAACCTAGACATAAATCATTAAACTAATGAGAACAGGATCTGTTTCTCTACCCCATTCCATCTCCTCATCTTCCTCCAGGCTACTTTGAAGGAAGACCCCTGTCTTGCAGAGAAAATACATTGGCACCAGCGCATTTTATGGTTTATAAGGATAGCAGGAGGGCTTGTTTTATTTTTTTCCCCTTTGTATTCTTTTTCTTTTTTCCCTTGTGTGACTACGATGTGAGTATGTCTCTCTGTAGATCTTCTTTTCTGAGAACTCCAACCATATATAAAGAGAGCACACACTATTCAACCATCATTAAGCACCATTTCCAATCTTGTACTTTATCATCAGTGTATTGTCCATTCAGCAAGTTTTCATGCTTGAAGTACCCATGCTGACTCTTGAGATGTGTCAGCTAGTTTGTGTAACAAACTAGTTCTGATAACATGCTTTTTATTACTACTATCTTCAGCAGCTCAGCTCTCATTCACATTCATTGTACAATACAGAAGCCTTGCATCTCTGACCTTATTCCCCATAACCTAGTTGTAATACTTTAGATTTAATGGTCTTATTGTTGAGCTGCCCTTGGAGGGATCCTTACACATTTCCTATGGAAGTCTCCTTGAGATATGGTCTTATCATAGCATTTACACTTCAAAGTACTCTAGCAGGGCCTAAATCACCAACCATCTCACTGAATATGGCTTCTAACTGTCGTAGAAGTTCAAATGTGTCCTTCAAGAAGGGCAGTTATTTTAGGAAATAAGAATAAATTACAGAAGGACAGGCAACAAACCCTGATCTCTGCTTTACTAGTCCATTCTTTTTTTAGTGGGTATTTCCAGAAAAGCCCTTAGGATGGCTGGTGCAGGAAGCAACTCATTACCAGGTGATAAAAATCCTTGAAATGGAGACAGTATTTACACAGATTATTATATTTTTATTGTTTGTAAAGTGAAATAGTGACAATTTTGACACACATAATACTGAGACATGACTAACTGGAGGAACCAACTAGCCAAAACAGAAGACCTCAAATTGGACTGGTGTAGACTGGAATAAGGATGGGAACAATTGTAAGTGCAAGCACATGCATGATAAGACAACATTAAGTATGCAAATGAAATATCCAGCTACAACATCTCTGTTACAAAGGAATATACAGTCCTGCCAAAGAGGAAACAAGAACAAATTATGTGTAGACCTTTGGCTACTGGATGCTCCAATCCCATATTTAGTGAGAAACATGCAGTTCTGCCCCATTGGCTGCAATCTCTGCATAAAAGGAACCTTAAATTGTTGCTGTTAAAATTTAACAAAAGAGGCAGACTCTAGAGAAATACCCAGCACATGATTTCCTTAGCTCAATATAAGTTCCTTCTCCTAACTAGTAAATACCTTGTTTATCTTTATCAGAAAGCTAGGTGACCCAAATGATATAACCCCATTCTCAAACTTAGGAAACGTATCTAAAATACAGCTGATCAGCAGTGATAACAATCATGTTCATCTCTACTTAAAATCCCTTTGAGAAGAACTCTTTCACTCAGCTTTAAGTGTTTGCAATGTAGATACCTCTATCTGAACTAACTCCAAGTACAGTCAATGAAAAGAAATAAGCACACTTGGGATGTGAATCATCTGATCTATTTTATCTCTCTATGAGATGAATCACCCATTGCCTGCTTGTCTTTGACTACATGGGAAGTCTAGATTACTTGTTCAGATGTAGATTATTACCTTATAGATGTTTTTATTGGAACAGACAAGCATCATCCTTCAGAGATTTTCAATATTTTGTGTGGTTGTCTGGAGAACTGAACCTGTGATCTGTTTTTGAAAGAAAAGCGGATTAACTGAGCAATGACAAGAGACGCTATGACTGGTGAAAAAGTAGATTAGTCCATCTCCAGTTCCTTCTGAAAGCCCAAAAAGTAAAGAAAGACTCTTTTCACGGGTAGCAGAATTAATGCCATATGCTTTATCACCTACCACTCCTGGGAGGGAAGGCAAAAGCAGGATGAATGAAGCCATAGCATGCACCATATTCTGCATTTGACTTCTCCCTATGCCAAAACTGTTGATGCTAATTGAGTAGACTTGCCTAGATACCCGGGATTGTTGAAAGCAGAAGAATGAACCATCCAGCCCCTGCTTCAGGGAAATTTCACCAGTCTCTATAAGGTCACCAGATTAATCCTTCTATGTGGGCATGAAAAGGGCTTATGGAAGAGGAAAGTTTAGTGAATAAGATCAATTGGGAATGTGAGACTGAATGATGAGGACAGAAGAAAAAGAGCCTGTGTTCTGGGGGAGCTGGTCAAGAAGATTTGTAATAGCAGGCAGACAGTGGTAGTAAAAGTAAGCAAAAGAAAGAAAACAAAGGAGATTTAACAGTTATATTAAAAAAAAAAAAAAGGCAGGGACGGCAGGGACAAGAACCTGATTTTAGTAGTCTCAAGAAATAAACTCAAGAGGTCTAAATATAAAATATAGACTGATGGAATATTTACTGCATTTATTTACACTTGTGAGTCAGGCATATCTACTGGAAGCATGAAAAAACACTGCCCTCTGGGTCCCCTACCTGTTTCTTTGTGGTTATCAATACATCAGGTCTGGTACCTCTCTGGGAAATGTTGTCCATGTGTTTGTCTGAATCCAATTGCATGGAACACTGGCTATTAGGTACTACCCTAATACCAGTGCTGAAAAGAAAAAGAAGACTGACCCAAAAATGATCCTTTCCTCTAACCTTTCTTATTTCTTTTATTTCCTTCCTATATTTACAAGTCTGAAAAAAAGGGTATTATTTTTTAGAAGAAACTTGGTATAGTCTCAGAATAATTGAGCTTCTCACTCAGAATAAATGGGTTGCTTGGCATATCCTGGCAAAAAACCCATGAAGTGCTGCTAGTGTTTTGAAACAAAATTTGAAGTTAGAAGTGAATCAAAGAGGAAGAACCCAAAACCCTGTCTACCATTTGAACAACATCAGGCATCAAAAAAGGCCACTTCTCCATGGTCTGAAAGGGATATAGGCACCAAGAGAGAAAATGACAATTATTAAAATTGTCCTGTGCAAGCAAGGAGGTCTCTTTTCCAAAAAAATAGTCATAGTGGTAATCTGCAAAGAGAGGACTGATAAGTTCAAAAAGGTTTCCCAAATGCCTACCAGCTCTGTACAGCAACATGGAAATGCATCTGCTGCCTGCGAGTATCCTCCAAATATATTATGCACTCTATGGAAGAGTAAGAAGGTGCTAATTTGACCAAAGACACATTAGAAAAGCTGCTGTGCCTGAAAAACTTCATTATTGAGGGGGAACACATGATTCTCTGGTCTTAGGCATTCCAAAGTGACCAAATGGGCACATCTTCTAGCCTCTAACCTTTAAATGCAAGGTAAGAGAAATTTAAGATAAAATATGTAACTCCACCTCTATGGCTTGATTGAGAACCTAAGCCTACTTTTCTGTTTTTGTTTTCCGTAAAGGTCTTATCTCAAGCAGCAACCAAAATGAAGTGATTAGACTTTTGAGTGGGTTTTTTTTGTTTTTCTCTTTGCATTGATTTAAAAAATGCAAGAGGAGACATTGCCTGTGGTGGCCACTAAGATCCACAACCGTCTGAAGGGTTTTCGGAGAATTAAATGTCAAGAAGAAAGAAGTCACCTTCAGTAAAATAAATATACCCAAATTTTATAAAGTTGACAAGAATGTTTGGCTCCTATCCCCACTCTCAAATCCTGTGTTATCTGTCTCTGAAGACACAGCACAAAAGAAATATAGTTAAAAAGATCAATGACCTTTGAACATACAAATCTCTGAGAACAAAGTTGTTTTGTTTTCCTGACAGTAAATTTAATATTTCTTTCATGAAACATAATTTATTCAACCTATTAAAATGCAACCATAGACCTCATTAACGAAAAGATGCTAATTTAGCTTTTCTCCAATTATGGTGTAAGCTTTTGTGCAGAAAAAAACCCACACCAAAACCAATTTCTGATTTCTCCAGCCTTTCCATTGTCTGCAGAAGAAAAACAAAATGAAAGAGTTTTCTGTAGGCAAGAGAGCATGAAAACAATTGTCTCCTTCTTCCCTGTTAAAATTCCCTGTTCCCTGTCTATGTCCCCATCTCCCTCTATAGAGGGTTTATTATGAGGAATAATAAAATCTATTCCCTAGCAATAAAGGATGAGTAAACCTTATGGAAGGTGAGATTCTTTGAACCACTTATTTGTAAAGTAATTTAATGTTCATAAGCCTTTCCTTCTAATTTAAATCTGTATGGCTTGAGTCAGATCTCTCTTGGACCAGCTTTACACCTGGACAATTCCACTGGGATTGTTTCTTCACTGCATTGCATTTTGCACAGTGATTTATACCTGAAAAAAAAGTGAGTTCTAGATGTTACAGACCTGCTTTGGGACAATTCTTCATGCACCTTGCAGAGAGGCAGATGATTATCTGCAAGATATAAAGCAGCAGAGATCTGGGCCCTTTGCCATTTATGGGTTTACTTCTGACTTTCAGCTGCACCAAAATCAAGTTACTTTGCATGGATCATTTAGATGAAAACTAAAAAAATACCCTGTGAAAGAGGACAGCATGCATATGAGCTCCACTCCTTTTTCTCCTATCCTATCCTATCCTATCCTATCCTATCCTATCCTATCCTAT
>JAOXNG010000012.1:152563451-152575958 GCA_028566535.1 Scolopax minor
GAGGAGAGGACTTTTACCAGCATCACATAAAAGCACTCACATCAACCTGAAAAACACAAATTACCAAGACTGAGGTTCACTAGTGGACACACACACACCTTCAGCTGTCTAGTAACCAAGTGCAAGCCCTGGGCTCCTTACTCAGGCTCTAAGCTTGAGTCTTTCTGGGTGCTGGATGGCTACTCCAGCTTGAAGTTCATATGTGAACTACATAGAAAGTGAGGTCACACAGAAAATGTGAATAAGGTTTAATAAGAAGACAGCATAGCCTGCGGTTCTCCATTTCTTCATGTTTGTTCCACTCTGATCCACCTTGATCCCTCCCTTTCTCAAATCTGACCCTTTCCCTAAATGTCCCGTAATAATTTTCTTGCGTTCCCCAAATTCCCTCAAAATGTTCTATAAGCAGCTTTATGCAACTCCACAAGGTCCCACAAATATGCCATAATCGGTTTGCTCTTTCCTGTAAGGACATGTGGGAGACACATTTCCTCCTTTCTTATCAGTTAGAAAATTCTGGTTGAACCCTCTAAAGGCTTGAGTCATTTGTTCAATGGCCCCTCAGCCAGTGACCTGAGAGCTCAGGTCTTTGCTGTTGTCTATTATCTCTTGTTTTCCTTAGGGCTTGTATATCTAGGTGTTTAATTTATTATTTTTCCTGCCTCTTATCTTTCTCTGTTATCTTTGTCTCATGCTGATAGCTGTTAACCAGATGTCATTACATTCTATATATCCTTGCATCAGTCAGTGTTGGATTAAAGAGCCTGAATTAAAAAGAAAGAGACAGCAAGTGCAGAGTAGACCTGAAAGCATGCTAAAGGCTTCAGCTCCAGGGGCTCAGCTCAACAGCTGAATCCTGAATTTCAGTTTATAAGAGGTGCCAGTCCTCCTTCCTCTCTATGTTTATCAGCTATTTATGTATATCACAGGAAAGACCAAGGCTACGTGGAAATGAAAGGGCTGTGTATTCATTCTGCAATGAGCTGCATAAAGGTTAGTAAGAGCTAATCCCTGTCGCATGACACTAAAATTACAGAATAACAAAACCTAATATGGTTTCTGTTTTGTCGCTAAGGGTCTGGCCCACAGAGACTGAGTGGCTGATCTTAAATCACATGGGAATTTTATGACAAGACTGAGAATTCGACCTTTCTCCCTCAAGTCTCAACAGTGTCATTCAGACACAGCAAAAAATCCCCAAATTCTCATTTTGATCCTTCCCCAAGTTAAAAGATTAAATCAGTGCTCTTCCAAGGACACTTCTCACATTCCCTTAAAGCTTATCAAGATTTTCTTATTCTTTTAGACTCCAAAAAGGTCTTCAAAGCTTCTACTCAGATAAATCCTTCACTTGGTTCCCACAGCACTGCAGAACTGACTTCGGGGCACGTTTGTACCTTCTCCAGTAAGAAGGTCTCACCCAGCTCTAGTTAAAGAAGACAAGAGCAGAAAATGTCAGAGAAAAGAAATAGGGACACCTTTTCACTCTGTTTTACCCGCATGACCTAAATTAAATTAACACCAGCACATTCCTCAGTCACCGATGAATTTGTTGTATTGCTGTGACCATGCTGCTACACGCAAGGGTGTCTACGCCATACTTTGCAGTCAGCTCTTCAGCTGTCATGTGCATAGCACTGTCTCCTCATCTTCATCTTCACTCTCTCTCAACAGTCTGTCTGAAGGCAGGCTCCTGTCTGAAAGCCTGCTCACACGCAGGGGGTTTTCTCCTCGCCAGAGGCACCTTCCAAGTCCTCACTTCCAGGCTTACCATCAAAGGAACAGCAGACATAATCCAGAGGGCAGCTTCAAAGGCTGGTGAAGATAAACCAATAAATAAATGCTAAGTGATGCTTTGTGGTGTCAGTGACTCTTCCTGATCCTTGATCTGCCAACTGTGATCTCTTCTCCACTCACCCAACCCCGACTGCAACCCAATGCTCAGCAGCAGCCCACCATGCTCTGCCCACAGAGAAATCCAGGCTTAAGCCCTTCCAAACCTATTCCAAAACACAGAATAATTGACTTTCAGTCTCCTACATTCTCTCTCCCCTAAAGAGCACAACTGGAAAAGCTTAATGTAAACCATATAGCATAATTATCTGTTCATTTGTCCTTACATTCAACTCACAGCAATACAAAAAGTATGAAAAAGAAGCTCAACTTCCACTGGTAATTAAGGCTACCTGAGAGGTCACCAGAAAAAACTGTGATACAATCTACAGAGTATAGCAGATGATCTTTTTCAGAGATTTTCATCCTGTTCATGATTTCATGTGAACTTTGTGTGCAATGCAAATGTTGCTATTAATTTGAATTTTTGTTTTGTTGATATTAGCACATTAAAAAAGCTTGTGATAGAACAATATTGCTTTGTTGCTCAGTGATGATTCCTAAGTACACATTGGCAAACCCAATGCAATCAGAGCTAACTGATGTGGTTAGAGTTTTTGAAATCCCTGTTTCTTCATAAAAATAATTTTCTTGTGGAGGAACTACTGGAAAAGGAATAGAGATTTTAATTTCAATGATCCATGAATGTAGGTCTTTCTAAATTGGAAGGTGATTTATCTGAAAATTTGCTTATTGTTGCTCTTAATTTAGTTTTGTATAATTTGTAAAAAAATCTAATATGTTTAAATATGAACAGTAGTAATTAAAGTATCTTATCAATCTTATCATACTAAGTCTGTCTATCTAATAGTGAAAGCTACAGAGTACATGTTCGGGAATCAATTTCATCCAAACAAGAACTAGAGATACCATTATAGGCTAATCAAAACTATGTAGCCATTTTCATCCCTCTTTTTTGCCCCACTTAGTTTTCTTTTCAATTTTATCTTATTTTTTAAATTGCCTAGATTTGGCACACTTTCTTTAGTGGTGTTTGTAAAATCACTATAATAAGAACAGTATCTTTAAATATGGTACAGATATCTTTAGACAGGTGCATGCTCACTGATTTCTGGAGGGAAGTTTCCCTCTCAAAATCTACAATTAAGAAAGCAAACAAAACAAAAAAAGATTTAATTATTTTTTTTTACCAGGACACAAACATTCACATTGGAAATATACTTTCCATGTCATTTCAAAAATAATAAGGATTCTATCTCTAAAGTCAATCAGTTGATGCTGCAGCAGACAGTATCATACTCCTAAGAGAACAAAGTAAAGAAAAAAAAAACCAACTGGTAGATCACAGTGAAGCAATAGGCATCTTGCTGGAAATGTCTGATAATTGTTTTATGCCCTCACTACTGTCGCTTATTCTTTGCAGGTGCAGATGCTTCTGTTATCAGTTAGTTGGTTTATGGGTAAAATTCTTGAGTTTATCCCATTAGGCATGAATAACAACTGTTATCAATTCACGGGCAGGCCTTAACTCAAATTTAAGACATCTACATGTAGTTATCTGTAGTGGGTGACTAAGCTGCAGGCATCACAAAAATGGAAACCTAATCAATACCTTTACTATGAAACCAGCTGGAAGATATTTTATCCTGGTTTGAGCAGTGTGTACTCCTAAGGCAGTTCTCATTTCACTGAGTGAAAAGTTTCCTCTTGACTTTAAAGGAAGCTGAATCACGTCTCCCTTTCTGTTTATAGACCAGTGCACAGACCCTTCTCTTGGAACTCATCTTCTGAGTGCACTGACAGACCTATAACAGAGAGTGGCGTGATTACATTTCATTATATTTACATACTTCAAAATAATATATGGAGCATTTGACACATCATTCCTGTAATGGCATCCAGGACATACACACATTTCCCTGAGAAAAGTGAATTAGTCCCTTTCCTGCCTTTTCTTTTGTGGTAGGGTCCAATGCTGAGGAACTAGAGCCAACCTGAGAAGCCTCGAACACCTGCTTTTTGCAGAATATAAGATATGCTTATCCTTTCTTCTCTGTCCCTCTCTGATATGGCACAAAGGGAACATGAGCTGCACCAGCTCTCATCTAGTAATTCTTTTACTCATTAGCCCTGGGGTAAATAAATGGCTGTGTGCTGATTAGGGCATGAAAAAAAAAAAAAAAAGAGGTCTCTCTGGATGTTTAGCATATTAAATCATTACTTTTCAGCTTGAAAATATTTTCTTTCCCTCCTGATCCTTCCTAATTTTCCAGTTACTCGAGGCAAAAGAGTCAAAACAAAAATTAAAAATGTCATTTCTCTGCTGCACCGGGAAACTTAAAACCCACCTTAATTCTATAGCTGAGGTTCGTGTCCAAACTTCTTTGATAATACAGTCTATAGCCAAGGGAATTGCTTAATTCTGTTCAGTTGCTCATCCCTTCTCATATCCATAATGAGTTCCTCTATAAATTAAATGATAATTGATTGTGTGACATTTTGGACCACGTGTGGTAGCTTTTAGAGTCAGGATTTCCTGATGGAATCCAATCCGTACGTTTAGCTTCTCCTTGTTTACTATCACAGTTTCCCAAGTTTTTTTCTCACACTGAAGCACTCGCAGTGTGGTTTTGTGCATAATGATCAGACCGGGGTAAGGTTGCATAACGAGGAAGAACTTCCCTTTCATCCTCTCTAGGTAATAGATGAGCGAGTCAGACAGGAAATCAGTCTGCTTTCAAACAGGGTATATTTAAAAATTTATGATGCAATGCTATCTTATACTCCCTAGGTTTGGAGGAAAAAGCGTGGTTTGATAAAGAGGCCTCCTATACCCAAAGCAAAATGGTAACACAAGTGCCAGTGTACAGCCTGAAACAGAACCACTGACAGCATCAATCCTGTTATTAATCTTTCTGTTGAGAATGGCTATTTATCAAGCGATGAATCTCCCAGCAACTATAGCTTACACGACTTGAACTTAAAGAGCCCTGAATGATCCTTGAAGGATAAAGGAAACATTAAATTTTCACATAAGTCATACAAGCCTTTGCTTTCCTGAGTTTGGAGAAAAATATGGAACTACCATTAAGGCTATGATGGTTAGACTTGTGCCTATTGCAATAAATCACAGAAGGAGCATGAGGATAGAAAAGCAGAAAGGTTTCTCTCAACTTCCCCTCCAAGTCTCTAAACATTAGCATCTGGAGGTGCACAGTGACTCTTCCTGGAGAAGAAGACCTGGTTGCAGCCTGCCCAGCAGTGGTGTCCATCACCTGGGGTCCTGGCAGAGCTGTCATAGAGCACAGGAGAGCTCCCAGGCAAGTCACCTCTTTTCAGGTGGGATGAATGAATGGGCTTGAAGCCTAATCCATCTTCTCAGGACCTGCTCCAAGTTTTCAACAAATCAATAGAATCAAAGGAGGACCACAACAGAAGAGGCGCTGACTGAAGACTGTTTCTTTCTGACAGATGTGCTTGCTGGAAGACAGCAGTAGTCCTGATGTCCAGAGACTCCTCTACCGCTGATATTACTGAAAAGAGGACACTCATGTGTGGGTAATAGAGTGGGCACTGTTTCCCACTGAAGAAGGGCAGTGGGGAAATGCTTTTGATGCCAGCACATCCATTTATGCACCTGGTATCCAGGAGACTGGCTTTATCCAAGATACTGGCTTTAATGAAGAAAAGAAGATGTACTGTGCAGTGAGGGAAGTTTGCCCTGCTGGCATTGTAACTCTCCATCTGTTCTGCAGGCAGAGTGAAAACTTTTGTGTCAAGAGCAGTGACATCAACATTAAATGCACTTTTTTCTCTCTTTTTCAGAAATAAATAAATAAATAAATAAATAAATGAAAAGAATCAGAAAGCAGTGGATAAAAGTGCATAACTTTCCACAGGCACTTCTCCTCTGCAGAAAGAAAACAGTCTGAGTGGATGCTGAGTTGAAAGAATTCATGAGTGAATGTGTCAGTTAACAGCGCTTTGGCTTGAACGATACCTTCCCAGAGGAAAGAAGTAACTCATAAAACTTTCCTTCTGGAAGCTCTCAGCATCCAGCTAATTAATTGCAGTGAGGTATCTTTTAAACTAGAGGTGTGCCAAGGCAGATCCAGTTGCTTCTGAAATGCTTATCGTTGCCAAGTCTTGCTATTATTACTTTAAAGACCAGATCCAACATATATCAATGCAAAAAAATCACTGGCGGTGTAAAGATAATGCAGAACTACAGCATGTTTTTGAATGAAAAACTCAATGCAGACAAGAAGGGGAGGGAGCACAGGAAAACAGGTCTAGCTATGAAGACTTTGAACATGAACACCTTGGAATAAGGCTCTGTGCCCTGCCCTGCAGGCTCAAAGGCTGGTGAGGTCTGCAGGGCCTTGCCTCCTGACAGCCATACTTCTTGTGTCTTCTTCATTTGACAGGACACTTCATGGGCTGGGATTTGTCCTCTGCCTCACGCTCCCGCTGTTCTTGTGTACACCGGGGGGTTTTGTCTTGCAGCCTAGTCTTGATGTTCTATTCACTGAGCAGGAGGGAGGTTCGTAGGCTCCAAGAATCATGCTGAGGTTGTGGGAATGCCACAAGGAGAGCCAACACCACCCCAGTCTGCAAAAAGCAGATGGATGTGTTTGACTTTGCTCCCTCGTGGCAGCTCCCCCAAACACACACGCAGCCGTGTGCTTATAGCTTGCATGTGAAACAGAGTAAATAAAGAAATTCTCCTCAATAACCCTCAGCTTTGTTCCTGATGACAAAGCTGGCATAGGTGGGGTACATCTACACAGTTATACATAAATTAACAAATAAAGATGGACTTACTACATTTTATTAACTCCAGTTAAAGAAACAGTATAGACAAGGGCACTCGCTTTTTAACTAGCAGCTGCAGCTCATGACAAAACCCTTGGAGAGTATCCTGCCAAACCAAACAAAAGCCTTTATTGCTGTTTGTTTCTCTTCGGTTTTCACTGCTATTTTAACCTGTGATAAGACCACGGATTTTCTCATGCTGGGTAGATTGACCTAGATTAAACTTTACCAGGTTTCTGGATCATATAGAAGATGTTCAAATACCAGGGTGATAGCTGACCTTAGGAAAACCTTGATACATAGCTTGCAATTCATGTGCAATACAGCACAAAAGATTGAAATCAGTGGCAAACAGTTTTGTTTTGAATCTCTACCCCTCAAAAGAAAGGAAAAACTAAAAAAGAAAAAAAAAAAAAGAGTGTGCAATGACCTAAATAAGCTGTACTTTATCATGCTTAAAAATGAAAAGCAAAGTGGAGCCTCCATGTTTATAGCCCTGAGCCCCACAGAGCCACAGATGGAGGTTGCCACTTTGAATTTTTAAATGAACGTTGTTCCTTAAAAAGTGCAGAGGAATAATAGGTAGCAGAAAACTTGCTCAACTATTAATGGTGTCATTCTGTTAAAAAGATGTAGGAAAAAGATATAATAATGATTATCACAAAGTGGGAGAATAAGGTGGAAAAATAAACTACAATTTCAAAGCCATAAAAGAACTGGGGAGGCAGTTTTTCATCCACCTTTTTCTGCGTCTGACTTTTGCACATCAGAGCAGAGAGTTCTCAATAGAAAGACAGTGTGAAAAGACTGATGAGAGCTAACAGGACTAGAGATTTCTTTTACAAGTGACTATGCATTTTGATTTAATATTCAGGCTTATTAGATGCAAAAGTGTAAAACTCACAGTTCTGATTCAAGACAGAGCTCAGGAAAAGGGTACTATAAAGAGTCTGAGACAGGGGTTGTACAGCCAGGGGTGGCTCTGGTCAGCCTCACCTCTGCCTAGGCTGCCTCAGCTGCTTAACTGCCAGAGTTCATGGGCTAAAATTGGCCCTGATTTACTTTAAACCACCGGCTTATAAATTGTAGAGATTCAGCAGCTGCCAAAAGAGTGGGTGAACCATTCCTGCAGGTTTTCTTTAAGAAGGGAATCACAATGACATCTGGTGCCAGGAAGCGCCAGGAAGTACCACTACTGTCCTGAGTTAAGCTCTATTCCCTCCTGAAACAGAGGAGGGAGATTTGCCCTTATTCAAGGAGGCACCTAAATGTGTGTTTACATCAAGCATGTGCTTAAGATCCATTGATCATAGTAGAGTTTAAACATACATTTAAATACAAGCATATGTATATGGGACTTCACAGAAGGCATGTAGTTCTGAATCAGAGTCTAAGGTAATTGAGACTGCCAGCTCATCCTGAATACATCTTCATTGAAGTCAAGAGTACACTTTTATTCTTATTGATAAAGAGCACCAAATTTGTATCATGTAAATGCTGCATAAGCTGTCCCAATAGCGTATGCCTCCTATGGAATCCATATGTCTAGATATGGGGAGAGCAGGATGAAGCTCTAGCTGAGGGTCAGGAGGAGACATATTTTCTGATCTTTGTTCAAATTCCTGGGAGGGTCAGGAATGTAAAGGTGTGATCATCTATGGTGTGGCACTTACAATGTGAAAAACTTTCTGAGACTCACTTTTTGGGTACATCTGACCAGCAACCATCTCTCAATTTCTCAGGCTTAGTGCATTTAGTCCCACTGTACCAAGCCTTGGTCTTGGGCCTCAATCATCTGTGTGAAGTTCAGTCCCTGGCAGAGGGATGCGTGGTTTGAAGGCTGATGTAAGTGGGGTGGGAGTCCTTGACTGGTTTAGGGTTAAATCTAAGTATTCAACCTTGCCCCTGCCATGGACTGAAAATAGTAAGGAACTTACTCCTAAGAATGGATCTCTCATGGATACCTAAACCACAGGAAAATAAACGCATTCTTATACCAGAGGGAAATGTCCCTCATATTCTTTTCCCCAACAGTGAGGACAACCTAGATCGGTGGTGACAAGGACGTGGATTATGGTTGCCAGCAGTCTCCTTGCCCCTTCCAGATCCCTGTGCCTGGCTTGATAGTCTTGGCTTCATGCAGAATTGCCATCCTATTATCTATGAAAGCAGATGTGGATTTTGCAGTGCTAAAGAGTTTGAGCTCCATAGCTCATCTGTTAAAGCAGGGAAATTGCAATGTAATATCTCAGCCCCCCAGCAGCTTTGAGACGTGGCACTGCACTGTTTTTACAAGTATCTTTTGTGCACCACAGCAATTTTGTCATGATTTTCTCACTTGAGTTTCCAAGCCTATTGTAACAGCTGGGTTACAGAAGGAATGAATTGGCCCCAAGGTCTCCTGTGACCACTCCTTCTTACATTGCACTTCTGCTCCCTCCCTTTGCGAAGGGAGTTACACTGGCTGCTGCTTTTATTTTCATTCCTATTCAGTCCTTAGCAGTTCCTCTTTGATGCTTCCTGCCATCTCTCTCTTTCTTGCTGTGCTTTGACGGCTTGCTACTGCAGGCACAAGTAAGATCATGCTGTGATGAGCTTCCTCAAAGCAATGTCTTGCTGGTAACAGGTATCTCTGCAGTGGAAGCTGGCAGTGTACTGCTCCAGGGAGACAATATGCTCCTCTCTGTCTTTTCAGATTCATCCCCTCTCGGGACTCACAAGGGCACCCCTCTTGACCAGAAATGTCAAACCACAGTTTGAAGCTGGCAGCAGATAAACTCTGACAGGGTTCAAATCTGCAAGCCCTGAGAGCAGTGGCTTGCATTGATGTGCTTCCTAAAGGTCTGCATCTGCATTAGGAATGCTGCTGATCTTTCCCCTTAAAGGTCTAGCATTTAAAAAGGTACCATGGTGAAACACAGAGAGGGGGCATTATGCCATTTCTGGGTTTCCGAAACTCTTAAAACAAAGTCTAAAAGGGATTATTTCTTCTCCTAAGAGATAAAACATTAAAAAAAATCTAAACGCATATGCAGAAAAACAAAGTATTTGAGAGAAGGAATGTCTTCAGCTTTAAAAAATTAAAAATGTGGAGCTGAAATGGTTTCAAGTACAAGAGGTGACTGGGTATCACAGTGAACAGAACGAACAACACTCAAAACACACTAGACTGGAGGAAAATTTCTCATGCCTTCTGTTTGCTCTCAGGAAAATGTAGTTTTGCACTTAAACTCCGAAAACACCACAAGCTGTAAAAGAGAGTGAAACATTATTCTGCTCTCTAGGGCTGAGCAATGTCAGGGCAGGAAGGTTACAGGGCCAAAGAGTAACCAGAAAGGGTGAAATTCCTCAGCTGATTGCCAACTAATAATATGGTTGAAGGCATGTTACATCCTTAGCTAGGGACAATGAGGAAAAATGAATTACATCCTTCTGTAGTAGTATACAAAATAAAGGGAACATAGTCAAAGATCCCCTCCTCCTCCATGTCTCAGGCTTTACCAGTCAACAAAAGAGAGGAGAAAGAAGTCCAATAGACTAAACCCTAGCAGTACTGTGGGACAGCTGGGCATTTGACAGTCTTTGCACCTGCATAAAGCTGGAATGACAACTGGTTTTGAGGTCAGGCTTGAAAACCTGGGGAGTTTCTGAGAAAACTGAATCATGAGAAAAGTCTTGGAGTTTGTGTTGGTGGTTATTTTTCAGCCAGGCACCTGTACAAGCTGCTGAGGAAGATGTGGGAGGTCCCTCCCGGTTTTGAAGAACAAAATATAGAGAACCGTCTGTCAGCAAAGGTAGGGTCTTTGATTTTTACTTTGTTAAGAGAGTGGGAGGCAGGAGGAACTGTTTCTGCTGGAATAGGATAATTTCTTTTGAGAGAAAGGTAAATATTAGAGAAAGGATTGGAGTAGGCCTTGGTCAAGCAGAAATCTGAGTCTGTTTGTATTTAATATTCTGGACATCCTCTATGGGAAGAGATTCCATCCTGGCATCTTTTTCTGTGAAGATGCCTGCACATGAGTGGCCCCTGAATAGGGGTGACTCATAATAAGAAAGTTATTGGGAAAACTGCTCTCAACATAGAATTATGATTCCATTTAGAAAACCAGAAAAGTTATGTATGAACCATTGGTCTGGCATTAACCGAAACTGTACAAAGGGACATATAAGGAAATAAAAACTCCTAAAGATAAAAAAACCAAACAAACAAACAAATCCACAAAAAACCCCAACCTAATATTTTTAAAACTGTTTTGGCTGATGCTTGTTAAATTATGCCTACGTGCAGATAATTTGGGCTATAAAAATAGAACCGTTCTGCTCTGACACCTACCAATGCTCCCACTGTTAGTGATCAGTTCAAGCTAGTGGTGTCCATACAGGTGTGGGAGGGTTGGGGGAGGGCACTTCAGGTCAGCCCATCGCTGTGAGTTCCCTTTAAAGCACTTCCCTGAAGAACAAAGCAAGTTGATACTTAAGACCAAACTGTTAAAATAATATGTGCATTGTAATTAGATATCCTCGGAGACAAGGTTGGTTTTTTTGTTCGATGTTCTTGAACATTTTTGCAAAAGGTCCTTTGCAAGGGAGTATTTTAAATATAAGTGGAGGGATCCATCCACAGGCAGTAGCTGTTCACACACCAACAACCTATTGTTGCTGCAGTTACAGACATTTTTCCTTTGCGCTGTGAACTACCACAATTATGCTATGACTATTCAAGCCCCTTCCAAAGTAATTAAATTTCAGGTGAAAGCAAAGAAAATACTGAAGAAGCAAGTACAGCATCTTTCTGCTTCCTTTCAACATCTTTCTTTTCTTGTAGCTATCTTTTGTTTCCATTTTTTAAATCCAGCTGAAGAATTGGCAGTGGGACAGTAATGTGTTTCTACACAATATGGTAAGCTTGATGTACTGCTTTGTATGAATGTTACAGATTAAACTTGTTCTTAATATTTATAAGAATTTTAAACTCAATGCTAATGTAACACTGCTGTCCTTAAAGATATAACAAAGCACAATCCTCGAGGCAAAAACTACGAAATAAATATTTTTTGAGATAACACTTTTCTTCGCTTTGCATAAATTTAACACTGTGCTCTCTGTACAATATGTGATCTTTTTTCTAACTCCCCATAGACATAAATAGCTCTGGTGAGATGTCATGAAAGTAACAGAAGCTTCGGAAAACACCATGCATTTAGGATGCTGAATTTAATTTTTCTGCTTTTGTTTTGGATGGCCTACTTACTCTTCAAAAGCCTTGCCATGTCATGATGCAGAGTGAGGATGAAGGAGCTGTTAGACTATATTTAGCTGCATATTAAACCTCATCTGTAAACACCCAACAAACAATATTCATGAAAACCTTGGTGTGTCTCTAAAAAAAATGATGGTGAGGTGCAGCAGAGTTTGTATTGTACATCATGGTCTACCAGTGGTCCTGCCTCCAGGTACTGGGATAAAATTTCTGTTTACTGGTGGAAAAGTATTGACGGAATGGGTGTCTGCAGAGGTCTGCCTGGAATAGGTGTTCTACAAAATTCACCTCTTGCATATCTTGTGACTTCTTACCTGAAACTCTCCTTTATTTTTTAAGGATATTGGGTATTTCCAATGTAAAATCCCTTCATAGCTTGGGTGCATGGTAAACGTTTCACCCAGATGGAAATGAAAAGTGTAGAGGAGGAGTAATCCTCCTTGAAAAGTAGGTCTGTGACAACTTTAGTGAAGTTCAACAAGGCCAAAGGAAAGGTCCTGCACATGGTTTGGAGCAACCATAAGCACAAATACAGGTTGGGCAGAGAATGGATTGAAAGCAGCCCCGAGAAGGACTTG
>JAOXNG010000012.1:152576058-152586782 GCA_028566535.1 Scolopax minor
GGCGGCCACAAACCTCCTCCCTCTTCCGCCCCGCGCGGGTCCCGCTCGGCTGCCGGGGGCTCCGAGGGGGCCCCACGCAGGAGCCCTCCACTGAGAAGGGTTTAACCCCCCTCCCCTTGTTCCTCAGCTCCTGCACGCTTTCTTGAGTGCCACCTAGACTTCTCCCGTGCTTTTTTTTTATGTCCTCAAAAAGACTACGCCTTTGGGTGTAGCCTTCTCTGCTGTTTTGTCTTTTAGTACATCCAAAATACAACCACTTCAGGTTCAGAAGGTAGCTTTCTGCATTTTATGGGCTTTTACTAACTGTTTAATTGGATGATCAAAAGTTCTCCTGTACAACTGCAGGGACTAATACATAAAATGAATATTAGCAGTGCACGTGGAAATATCTATCTTACTTCAGTCCTAGAAAACCACCAACTTATGTCTTGCAAGTCATAAAGACAGATTTACTGAAATCTTGATCAGCATCCTTTCCTTTTAACTCAGGAACTATTTTGTGTGTTGTAGATGCTGAAGAGGTAGATGCTTGTATTCAAATTAAAGCAAAGAAAGCATTGATGTGGGGGACATAGACAAGAAACCTTGGGCTGGAAAGAGTTGAAGTATGATCTGCAGGTTGTCTTGATCTTTGTGATATAGTCCTTAAGTCTGATATACTTACCGGTAGGTGTAAAAGGTAAAAACTGTTGCTCTTCTTCTCTTTTTAGTGTCTCTACACCAATTTGTACTAACTTACCCCCAAACGAAGCACTCCTGTAAACCACCTAATTGCCACAAGAGGTGGGGATGGGAGAAGGGGTTTACTTTGTTAATTAACTGGTCTGGGGAGCTTCAGAGCAGATTGGAGCCTTCTGGTCTGCGACCTCTGGGGTAATTTCTGTGGAAAAAGATTCTTTTTTTTGAGGGAAGAATTTATTCTGCCTTAATTTATCTCATTGATTCATATATTTTGTATTAGGGATATTGTGTATAGGAAGCTCCTGAGGAAGAACAAGTCTACCAACACATCATTGGGAAGAAGTGAAATTTTCTCAGGAACCTTTCTAGTTGCAGTATTCCTCTTGCAAATCAAGACACGTGCCCAGCAATTGGGTACCAGCAGCTCCTGCTCCAACCCAACTCCTTACAAATATATCACTCATACTTAAATAATGTAATGGTGTAACTGAACAACTGATGACCACTAACTTAAGAAATTGCTTACTTCTACTTTTCTCAAATCTCTATCCTCTAGAGTACCTAAAAATAAAAATGGTTTTTGCATTGTTTTGGGAAAGTTGTCCCAATTTGGACATCTCTACTGCAAGAATAGCTATGTTGTCCAAATTGGAATAGCTATTGCAAGAGGACACTGGGACTGTGGTATCTTTGTTTAAAAAGTAACCCTCTCTATGTTAAACAGCACTGTTGCATTTTGTATGACAACCATGATGTGAACCAAGACAACTTTTAGTCAAAGAAAGATGTTATAAATACAAAAATTTGAAATCATAGAGGTTTTTCTTAGGCTATCTGAGTAGTCACAGGCATAGCTGTGATAATTTGAGGATGTGAGCAAAGTAAGGCTTATAAAAGAGGTAATACTTAAAGGTTTTGGTTTTTTTTTTTGTTTCTCCCCCACCCCCAGCTATATTGGCCAGTATAAATACAAAAGCTTTTTGGGTAACCAACCCCTTTTTTTCAGGTTTGAAGGTAAAACTTCTGCGACCAGAAGCTTCTCTTACCAACCCTAGTAATCTGCTTAATAGAGATTTCCTTCCCCTAGAAAATAAAACATAAATGGTGGTTCTAAGCATATTTAACTCATTTCTGAACAAATATATTCAGTGTTTGTTACATTCCAAATTACATTTGTGAAAATACCTTTTTTTTTTTTTTTTAATCTATACAGGATTTTTGCAGTTGCTTTTTACTGTTACCAGTTGTTAGGAGGAAAGTACTTGTAAAGATTGCCCAGGCAATGTCACATGTATCATCTTATGAACTACTTTTCATAACCTTATCAAACTTCAATATAAAGAGCACTTGGCTTTTACTCCCAATGCTCCTTCCTTTTTGAAATCCTGACCCAAATCAGATATTGGAACAGTCATCTGACTTTCAATCCAAAATGTATTAGTCATTGGTTTTATACCCAATTTGCTCTGATGCCAGTTTTACCCGTTTTAATTCTTTTGATTTCCTGTATTAGGATCTGCCAATGTTTTCATGAATAGCAATCTGTCTAAAATAAGTAAAATTCCCTTTAGCTTTCTCTGAAGCCCCCAGCATAAGAAGTACATGGACCTGCTGGATTGGGTCCAGTGGTGAGCCACAAAGGTGATCAGGGGGCTGGAAGACCTCTCCTATGAGGAGAGGCTGAGAGAGTTGGGGTTGTTCAGCCTGGAGAAGAGAAGGCTCAGGAGAGACCTTACAGCAGATGCCCAGTGCTTAAATGGGGCCTACAAGAGAGATAAGAAGGGACTCTTTATCAGGGGGTGTACTGGTACGATGAGGGGTAATGGTTTTAAACAGAAAGAGGGGAGGTTTAGATTAGATATCGGGAAGAAATTCTTTCCTGTGAGGGTGGTGAGACACCGGCACAGGTTGCCCAGAGAAGCTGTGGCTGTCCCATCCCTGGAAGTGTTCAAGGCTGAGTTGGATGGGGCTTTGAGCAGCCTGGTCTAGTGGGAGGTGGCCCTGGCCATAAAAGGGGAGTTAGAACTCAATGACCTTCAAGGTCCCTTCCAACTCTAACCATTCTGTGATTCTATGATTCTAAATATTTTCATTTTTGACTTAGCCTTACCATTTAAAAGTTCACAAAGTGGAGGTAATTTAGTTTATCTCTATGGAAGGAAACAGTGAATTTGAGCTGCTGGAACAGAACTTCCTGTGAAAAATAACATAAGAGTAGTAAAAAAGCTCAATGGAAATTTGAAATGTAATGTATTCATCCACTGTTTCACTGGCAAAAGTAGCTTAAAACATTTTTGAAAACTTTACCTCAGTGAATTAAGAAAAAACCTCACTATTTCCGAAAATTCCTGATGAAACATGACATGAAACCACACATCATGTTCAACATGGTACTGCATTGTGCTAAATGACTTTAGATCAGATACTAATAAGCAAAACCAGTAGCATTAGTCTGTAGTGAATAAAATAATTTCTTACTCATCTGGTTTGGAAAAATTGGCTATGGGGTAGAATTGCCTCTTGTGGAAGAAATAGAATTTTTTAACATTTCCTTAATGAAATCTACATGAAATAAATATTTTGGCTTATCCGGTATGTCAACTTTTAAATTTTTGTTAAAAATGCTGTTATAAAGTATATGTTTAACTTTTTAATTCTCTATCTTTTTTTGTTTGGCTACAACTGTTAAGAAAATGCACTGCAAGTTTACAAGTAAGTATTCTTAAAATCCTTTTTTCAGTGATTTATGAATTAATAACATGGAGCTTAAACAGTAGGTATGGAACTAGATGAAGCACATTTATTTCTCACTTGACATTGAATTTAATAATTGTAAAAAGTAATTTGAGTCAAAATGGAAAAGAAATGTGATCATCTTGGGTCTTGGTAAAACAAAAAGTGATATCTAATATAATTTGCTTTTAATCTAAAACTTTTAAAATATATAGCTCTTCTTATATGCTCCACAAAGTTTTTTCTAGATGTACTAGTTGGTATGGCAAAAGATTTATTTCTCATGAAATTTTACTGCCTATCTCCTTAAATCATTATTGCTACAAAAAGTATGGATGGAAAATAAAACTTTGCATTTTACAATGTAACACATGCTTTGAAAAGAAAAAAAAATGTACAAAATTCAACAAGCATTTGTGAATTACTTTTTCTCCCCCTCACCAAAACCTCAATTTTCCAGCGAATTACTGGTTCTATTTTCAGTGTTCACCAGCATTAAAATGTGAAGAGCTGCAAATCTTCATGCTTCAGAGAGATACACACCCCTGGCTGTGCTCAAGGAGAATTTCCCCTTCGTGCCGTAGTTCTCCACGGCGCTGGGCACTGCCAGGATCCCAGCTTCCCTCCCACTCTCCCCTCTGCCTGCTGCTCTCCCAGCTTGGGTGCACGAAACCACCTTGCAGTTCTTACCATTTCAGGCAGATTATAATTACAGCCTAAGTAAACTGACTTTACAAGCGATGACAACATTTAATTCAGTCCATTAATCCACCCCTAACTGTTTCCCAGTTCTACAGAAAAACTCAACAGATGTCTCTAATATTTACAGTTAGAAGGTGACTGCATCAGATTCCTGGGAGAAGTTTCTTCTCAAAATCCTTCATATCAGAGAGGTGCAGAGAGATTCTTATTCTCACATGTTCCTGTGCGAGTAACAGGTATTTCTGTCTGCTCAGCCCTCGACACATTAATAAGATTTTCAGCATTAAAGATTCTGAGAATCTCTTGCCAAAGACTCAACATTATCCAGTAACACTCAAAACAGGGAGTCACCACAAGGTGGATAAGTCCTGCCTGACCTGCTGCTGTGGACCAGGGATTTCCTTCAAATTAGGCCATTTAAATAAATGTGATTTGTAAGAATATTTCATATACCCATGAGAGATCTTGATGGCAGTATGAGAAAAATGAGGGTTCTCTGTAAACTTCACAGATCATTGCTTGGAGTCTTCACATTGACACAAGGCCAAAATAAAACCCAACCTGCATTCTGACTCTTAATTCCTTTAGAGGGGTATATTTCCCACTAAGACAAGGAGAATTTTTATTTTTAGAGGTTGAGGACAGTAGAGAGTGATTTTTGGGAAGAACGACTAAGGTCAAATAACAGCACGTACATAGAAAAGCCAAGAAAAATATTTCTCCCTGCAATGTCACACACAGCAGCTACTTGTCCCCAATTTGTCATCCCTCCATGAACACTCAGCGAGCAGATACCTTGTGTACATTCTGCTCTCTGTCCCCTGCTCTGCCTCCTCACAGTGCTTTTCTCAGAGTTCACCCTTTTTTTTGAAGTGACTTCATCTCTCTGTCTGGATATACCAGTGAAAGGGAATTTCTTCTGCCTCACACCTTAATGTACCCTCCACATCTTTCCTCTCACTTCCCAACGAGCTCCTGGATCCTGGGCTACCCCAGAGAATCATGATAGTCCCAGAGTCTCGGTTAGGGACACGTTGCCCTCTCTGTCACCCTACAGGCAACTGTTGGCCTCTGGTGCATTACTATTTGGACTTCATTTTCACAGTAGTGGTCCATGTGAGGTGGCTCTTGCCCTTCTGCATGCAGTGCCAAGCTCAGCTGATGAGGGTAGATACTGTTTCTCTGCAAGGTTGGACTTAAATGGCTGCCTTCACTGGATGCATAAAAGGGACAGAGGATGAAAGGCAAGTTTTCCAATGCATTTGAGGAAGTGGTTCCCATGCTGTATTTATTTTTAGCAAATGTTTGTGTCAAAATACCAGTGTTGTTCTGGTAAGGGAAGCCATCCATTCTGTCTTTCCTTCAGGGCTGTTGAGAAATATTGGAAGGATTCCATTAATCAACAATCTGCCAGCCTAGGATTAAAACAAGGACTGAGGGATTTATGGGGTGAGGGAAAGATGAGAGCCGTGCCCTGTTTTCACCACCCTACGTAACACATACAATCTGGGCCATGCAATGTGATGATGGACATGTATCTGCTCAGACTTCTCCACCTCTGTAGCTCCATCTGGCTCCTTCCTTGTATCTCAGTGAGTCCAGGAAGGTTACCTGATAGATCACCCTTCAGTCACCAGTCTCTGAAGTTTTGTGCCTTCTTTATGATTTTTTTCATTGAGGGTATAAGACTGGAATATCCCAGCAAACAACACTACAGAACATGGCTGTGGTTCCTGCAGAGAGCTGCGAAGCTCTGTCACAACTGAGATTTCTCTGAACAAAAGAATAACACCTGCTGTGTGCAGTCCAAAGCAAATTGACCACTTGGATACATGGCATACCTGAGTCACTGAGAGAAAAGTATGTGGGTATATTTTTCCCTTTGGAAAAATCAAAGTAAAAAACCCCCATGTACATAAAATTCTTGACCATTAATGGCCATTTTTCTCTCCCAACACCAAAGGCTTTGCCTGATTGTATAAAGCTAGGGACAAGAGACCAAAGTATAAAGTTTAAAATGTTAAATTTTAGATGTTAATTATTTTCATGTGATATTACTCATCTTTCAGGCAAGCTGCTGTGTTGAGTCTGCTGAGAAGAGCATGAAGACACACAAAAGAATCCAAGAATATGGACTTTCAGTTGCTTTTATTTTTCAGGCGTGTTTTTGTGTGTATGTATATAGGCATCAGTGTACATAACCATCTTTTAGCTGTGGTCCTTGGACTATGAGGGAGGCTTTGTCTCTACTATGAGCATCTGTTGCCACTGGTTAAGTACGAAAAATCATGAAATAATCACAGCTCCACCCCACAGAGCCTTCCTGTCCAGCCCCTTGAGCTAGCACAGCTGTGAGGAAGAAGAGTGCATTGTGTTGGTCCAGTTTACAGTGCAGGAGATGCAGCCAACCCCAAATAGAAGTTATTGAAGTGTTCCACATCCAAGACATGCTCTGCCGAACCACAGTCCTGGCAGGAGCTCTCTAGGATGACAGTCCTTTAGAGAAAAATCCATTTTCACTTGTTTAGGGTGTTGGGTTTTCTCTGCAAGGATGTGTAAAATTTTTAATGAAGGAAGGAGAGGAAAACAGTAATTGAAACAGTTGAGGAGCACCAAGAAGGCCTTTCAAAGAGCTAAAAATACCTTCATCAGAAACCTCTGTGTTGACTAGAAAGTGCTTCTTTCCCAGTTGGGAAGATGTCATACAGACCTGGAATATAAGAGAATGGCAATCACTATTTATCAACAAGTTTAATTACTGTTGGCTGTTTACATGCAAATTATTCAGTGCAGCTCATTACAGTCCAGGGATGACCAACACAGAGGGAAGAGCGAGCTAAATAAAAACATGACATTAAGTAACAGACTGCCAGGGGGCTGACTAGTGAAAGCTTGCAGTCATATTTGTACCAGGGCAAGACAGATAAAGTAGATTTTTACTGGATCAACAATTACTGTAAAAGGCATTAAAGGTCAAAATGGATAAATATCAAGTCATACAAAGCCCATCTTTAGCTAGCAGCAATTTGGAAGATTGTGTTGTTTTAATAACAACTCATTGTACAAAAGCTGCTGAAAATGCATCTTAGACTTCCCGCAGAAATCACATGTTGAAGCTGTGTCTTCCTATCTATTAATAATACTACAAGAAGTATCCTCCTGTATCATATCACTGGTTTTTAACTGCTCTTCATAAATATTTCTGCAGTTGGTTGAATTAGACTTCTAATGATTTCTCCATTAAATGTGATCTGATCAATTTTTACGACATCGCCTGAGGAATGAAATCAAACAAATGTCATGTTTCACTTGCATTTCCTCTATGGATTTTTGAGGCATTCCTTTAAAAATATATTTTTGTTTGACAGCAGAGACATCGATTTGACAACTTGCTTTACAAAACTAAAGTAGCTTTCAAGTAAGGTAGTTTTGCTGGGTGATCTGTGTACTACTTCTCTATTATTTCAGGTTTCAGCTCACATCCCAATCACATGGGGCAATTTGTCATTATCTCTGCTAATGACTATGTGAATCTGGATCAAACTGAGTAGCTGATAAATAAACATGTTGATTTCTGGCAAGCTGCTATCAAAGAACACGATTTCAATATTTGTCATTAAAAAAAAGGGGGGTACAGCTGCCTAAATGCTGCAAGAGGGCACTGTGGAAGATAAGACATATCACTTATCAAAGGTATCATTTTAAACCTAATTTGTGAGCAGAGGACATGTGAACTACCAGTGAGTCAGGCTAAAGGCCCTCCAGTCCAGTATCACGTCCCTCAGCCTGATGAGTAGTTGCTGCTTAGAGAAAGGCCACAGCCACTGTTGGAGTTAATTGGGATAGCTGAATATTATATGTTCATCTATTAAATGAGATATCAAGGGTCATTTTAGTTGAAAAATGAAGCTAAGATATATTATAAAAAAGTTCAGGAAATGTAGGTCTGAGATGAAGAGGAAAATTCATTGAGCCCAGCTAAAAGCACCTCATTAAAGACTCTTTTCATTAGCACAGCTTGTTAAATCAGTAACTTAAGGCTTAACGAAGGTCTATCCACTGCAGCAGCTTTGGTCCTGCAGGGTTCTAGGTAGAACATCAATTGAATTATCCTGACAAACAGCAGAGACGGGTCTAACAGCTTCCTCATGGAGGTAACACGTAGTTTTGCTGGCGCGCACTGAGAAGATAGCAGGTTGTGCAGGACACCTTTTTCAAGTCGTGCAAAACCAGTGAAAATGGCCAGGTTTCAGCGCACCTGACAATACCTCTGATTAATTATCATCTATGCTGAAATAAAAATAACCGGTTAACTACCTTGTAGAGGGAGCCTGTGGTGAGCTTGCAGAAGACTTATCCTCTCCCCTCTTTTAAAAAAGCTTCCTTTGTGTTTAATAAAAGATACTAAATGGCCCTTCTGATTTTGCATTATAGTTGTGAGTAAGACTTATATCAATATTCAGGGAATAAGTTAGAGCAGATCATCGTAAGCTTTTTATTTTATCCCACCTGAGCTCTTGCACCAACCACCTAGATTTATGCTAGCTGAAAGCATATTTATGAATCATTTATGTTTTATTTTAAAGACATTAAGTAAACCAGAAGCTGAAAAATCACTAGTATCAACTGTATGCCTTATATCACCTCTACATGATACCTGAGCTCTTTTTAGCATTGAAGGGACAAATTTCTTGTAAAAAAAAAAAAAGTCCAGCCCATTGAAGTACAAGGAATTGCATCTGTTTGCAAGACTGAAGAACATAATGTTTTATGATCATGTTTTAGCTTTAAAGCACAAATTACCTGTATGACTTCAGTAAGTGTGAACCATTTGACACAGGAGTCACACTAATCCAAAACTTGTGCAATGTGAGGCTTAAGAAAATTTGCTGGAAGTGAGACAGCTTTAACACACTTTCTGGTGCTGAAACTGTTTTTACCAGGTTGTTTCAGAGGATCTCAAGAATCTCGGATTGAGATTTGTCTCCCGTCACCCTCCCTGCACTTAACCAAGGAAGATAGTTGGAGTGAGCCATACAAACCAGGACTAAGCATATAACTAACTCCAGGCTTTAGGGAAATGAGCACCTAAACCAGATTGTCCTAAGAAATCTGATGTCACTTCCTTCTTCCCCATGGTTAAGAAATCACTAGTCTGAAGTCCCTCAGATGATCCAGCCTCAAATTCCTCATCCATCTGTGGACATTCATTCCCATCTTTGCCATAAGACTCCACGGCCTAGCAAGGGAGAAAGGACCTGAAGGGAAGCTCTGGAGCCTGGAAAAAGAGGCTTTAAAGTTCTTCCAATTAAGCTGTTTCACTTTGATCAGAGTCCCTAAACATTTATTAGACCACCAAGAGATAAAGCTCATGACAAATCTGCAATCAGGAAGAGAAAGAAACTGAATGTTAATGCTTGATGCAATTAATAGCAGCTTCTACTACTGCTACTCAACAATTACTCAACTACTCCTTAAAAAGGGAATGAGCTCTATCAGGAGAGATGGAGATTGTGAAGGCTCACCCACAAATACACTTTCTTTCTGTTGTGGTTCAGGTTCTTTCCTAAGAGTTAGAGATCTCGCAGGCAGAAGGCAGACATGATGCTGAATGTTCCAAGTCTGACATTTGTTCTAATCAATAGGCTATAGGGTAAAATGTTCTGTACAGCAACCCTGCTGACTCCCCAAAATGCTTTTGAAGACATCTCACAGGTAACAGAGTGGGTGGTATAATAACATCTTGACTGAGAATTTAAAATGAGGACAAGGATGAGATAGACAAGGGGCAAATGGTGTCTGATCCTGGGCAATGACACTGCTGAAAAATGGGATTTTCAGGTCCTTCAGAATTTTATTAGCTACAGAGGAGCTGCTTAGCCTAAATTCCATGACGGCAATTAGGCAGCAGCTAGACACCTAACCTCTTCCATGGACTGAGCACTAAAATAATAGCCTTCATTTAAGGCTTCTCACCCACTTGGATACAGATGAAATTTGTATCCCTGAAATCTGAGTTCAGCCAGCCCTGATCTCAGAAGTTCACTCACAGAGGTATCGAATATATTTTGTAAATAAGAGTTTCCTGTATTGCTGAAAGAAATGACTAAGCTTCAGCATCAGCCCACGTTTGTTCCAAGATCTGTCTGCTTCCATGTTTTATTGTTTTCTATATAAATCCTATTTTTCATAAATATACACCCCCTGGCCTCCATTCTGTCTTGTTACAGATGTAAACTTGAGTTAGTGACAGTGACTGGCATTGTCATAGGTTAAAAAAAGACACAAAACCAAACAGAAAACCAGTCCCAACACTGGTATGAAGAGTTAAAGTGTTTAATACAAGATTCACTCAACCCCAAAAGTCTGCATTCCCGAATCTCTGCCATCCTTTTACATACTTCATAGCCAGACTGGGTCTCCATATGTTCAGAATAATTCGACTCATGGTGAGACTAATCTCCTGAAAACCAACTCATTAAATTAGCGTCAGTGGTTTTATATGCCTGACTTGGGGGAAAAAACTCACAGCCCTATGTGCTGTAGTGCTGTGACATCACTGCCATTGAACTGACCCCTGTAGAGTTGGAACTCCAATGGTGAAGTTG
>JAOXNG010000012.1:152598340-152622261 GCA_028566535.1 Scolopax minor
CTCTGAGGTGGAAAGAATTCAAGCAGTCAGGCTGGATCACTTCTCCAGACTCCAGGTCTGTTGGATGAAGATGTTCTAAGTGACAAGGAGGGGTTTATGTCAGTATACTTGGACAACAGTCATCTTTAAGTGAGGGAAAAGGGAGGTAATAAAAAGGAACGTTAGTTCCATGAGGTAAACTGAAAATGAGATAAAATGCTAAATAATTTACTGAGGGTAGATAATGCTCGAATAATCAGATATCTCCCTTTGATAGCATAACTGATTATCCAGACAAAGAAAAGGCAGGAGATGAAATCTGTTTGAAATTTAACTAAGGCATTAGACATGGTGCCACTTGGGAAAACAAAAGTGAGGCAGAAAAATAGGGAATGAGTATAACACCTGTAAAGTGGGAAGAAGTTTAGCTAAGGGGAGCTGATGGCCAACTGCACTCCTGCAAGGAGGTGTCAGGCTGAAGAGAAGCTATTAGGGACGTTCTCCCAGAGCTCCTCCAGACTTACCATTAATATTTTAATTACTGAACACAGCATAAAAAGGTTATTGAAATTCTCCATTGACCTAAAGTTGTAACACACATATATCATGACTGCATAAGTCCAGAGGAGTGGTCCACTAGAAATGGGGTGATACTCACCAGTATTGAATTGAGAGTCATGCTCTACTGACTGATATGAAAAAAATGTGCTATAAACTAGGAATAAAGATGGAACCAGCTGGAAAACATGGGATGATATTAAATGGAAAAAAAAATAATTCAGCTGTTTTACTCATCAGCTCCTCTTAGAGAAGTGCTGTCAGAGAACAGTGGAAGGAGAAGTAGGCTTGTAGACATTTCCTAATGAGGCTTTTGCAAATGAGAGAAGAGCTGGAAGTCAAAGGAAGGAAACAAAGGTCATCTCAAACTGTCATTGTTCTCTCAGCAGCTACATCACAGAGAAAAGATAAATGGATTCTGTAAATGTGGGCAACAGAAACCAGTAGAAAACCATTCACGCCTTTAGGTTCCCTCTTTCCTGTTGGATGATGTTCTTCATCAACATTTGCTCTGTGCTGAGAGTCCACGATGGCATTGCAAGCTGTCAGTGCCCACCTCTGGTTCTGCTCACTTAGTGAGTAGCTCAGATTTGATGGCTCAGTAAGACCCTCTTTGCCGCCTGAACAGCTACTATAAGTAAAGGCAAAACATTTGTTCATTTTTTGATTTGACGTCAAAATGACTTGCAGAATGTTTGAAAGCCTTTCTGCTGAAATCTTTCCCTGAAAGACATAAAGAAATCTTTCATTTAAATACATGTGAGAGAACAGTTGTGTTTACAAAAAAATTCAGTCACACAAAATGATGTTAAAAGCAGTGGTAGGCATTTCCAAAATAAATTGCAAAAGTCACAAAACCTGCATGTTTATCTCTTTTTTTTTTTTTTTTATTTCAGAGAAATTTTTAATAATAATTAAGATGCATAACTTGTTTTTCTTAATTAATTTGAATTGACTAAACAAACAATATAGTTCTGGGACTATTTCCAATTTGTAAATTGTTTAAGTCCATACCAGTTTATGATAATTCTTATGTATGAAATGTATTAATCCTGTGGAAAACAAAATACTAGCATTTGTTTAATGAAATCATTATCACTAAACACTTATCATCTGTTTAATGAAATTCAGAAATTCACAGATGGTTGTTCTCTTATACAGCAAATGCATGTTTAGCAGAAAGAATGTTTAGAAATAAATATAGCAATCAGTATTATAAATCTGTCTTTTTTGCAATAAAACTCAAAATATTATTTTTGCAATCCTAGATGTGGACTATCAACCCGGAGTAAGATTATTTATCTGTTCTGAAGAGTCCTCTTTAAAATTAAAAAAGGAAATAATCTGCTTTTCGAAATAACAGATTAAAACAAATAACAAAAAAGCGGAACGCTATCCTGATCCAGAGGGTAGCAACTATCCAGACTTCACAAATCTCCAGCTACCACGTATGCAATAAACTCTGGTGAGGCTGATAATTGTACTGAGGAATTATCCAGGATTACAATGACAATAATTATTATCTCCTATCCAAAACTACTATAAATTTAGCCAGCCCTCATCACAAGTACATTTCTTTTGTTATGCAGAATATACAGCATAGCAATTTTCTTTCTTCTGTAGATTTGGCCTGCCTGTAGGCATTTACCCCTCACTGCCTGATTTTTTTCTGCTCTGCTTTAGATGTTCTCAGTTATTTAACTGTTCCCATATGAAATTCTGGGTCTGCCTGCAGTCATGTCGTGTTGAAGTGAAGCTGAGATGTTAAAGCATGTGATTTAGCCGTACAGCATAACCTCACTCCTCTCCCACATCCACAGAGGTTCTGGGGATAGAGCCTGACAAAGTGTCTACAAAATCAAATTGCTTCTCAACATTTTGCCCTTGGATTTGTTCTTCCCATATGCAAGGACAGCAAGCGGGAGAATAACTAACACAGAAAAGGAAGCTGGAGGGGAGCATTTACTTATGGGGATTAAAATGATACAGCATAGTGAGTTTGCAATCTGCACTTTAAAGTACCAGATGTCCCATTACAGTAATCCCCTTAATTTAAAGGAATACACGTACGATTTCTTTTTGTCCTGCTTTGCTCTTGTTAATAAATTCTGTATTGCTGTCCTGCTGGAAAGGCCGAACTTCTCTTCTCTTCTGTTCTCTTCTATTTTCAGTTTGCTAACAATCTCAGCATGAAAATATACCGATCTCAAGTATGGCTTTATTCAAGAAATAAATGTCAGGTAAAAGCGAGTGTTTTATTGAGAACTTGGCAAGAGCTGGCTGCATCAGACACAGAATTGCTTACACCAGGTGAAATTTCATTCATTAAATATAGATTTCATCTTTTTTCTTTTCACCACTTTGTGGAACTGGGAGAAGAGCTACATGTCAGACTAGTCTTCCAAACAAAACAAGCTGTATGTGAACGATTTCACAACTACATTTCATATAGCCAGGTTGAAAATTGGCCAACCTCCAGAGATAACAGCCTGGACAAGCTCACAACTTTCATGATCAGGTGGAAGAACAGATTTCTAAGTTTCTATTGCTGATCTTCCTGCATCTTAGTCCATGGTTCAAGTCCTTGGCAAAATCTGGTCTTCTTTCAAGGCAAGACCGATGGGATGAAAAAGCATATCTGAGCAGAGAGGAAGAGATGGAGTAACTTATATAAAGGAGCCATCAGCCTTCAGCCCTGGAAAAAATGGGGAATATTATCAGTGAATCCAGATTTTCTATTGCTTTGCTATCATAACTTTATGTGGCTGGAAAAAGTCCTTTTGGAGGCAGTGTAATTCCAGCTGCAGAACTGCCAGAGAGCAGCCGGCAGAAGTGAGAAACCCTGAATCCAGAGAAAACCTGACTGTGAATAGTTCTTCTCCTTCCGAGGTGCTGAGGGAGCTGGTGCAGCGGTATGGACCACTTCTGCTTCCACTACAGGGCAGACCCACTTGCTGAAAAGAAAAAAAAAAAAAGTTGCAGAAGCTCTCAGAAATATTATGATGAGTGGAAAAAAATATGATCCTTTTGGATTTCCTTCCTGTGTAATTTCTGGAGGATCAGTCCAAGACATGTCAATATCAAGGGTATTTTCTCTCTCTGGTTAAGGGCAGCATAATTAAGGAATCAGACACAATAGCGGCTGCCACACTAGGATCACTAATTTCATAGTGATATGTGAAGTGAAGGCATACATTTCACTTTGAGTCACAACAGTGAAACTGGAGATCTTGGCTTGGCAAATAATCTCCACAGAATCTCAAAGCCTAGGTAATTACTGTGCATTTTCCTTCCAAATGCTTCTCTGCCACTTTCTGTTTCTCAGGCTTGTATTATTGAAAGGAAAAAAAATCAACAACTGAAGGGCATTTTCTCCCCTCTACTGCATGGTTAAATCTTTGAAAGCTTTCTATTTTCATCTAGCACAGATTCTTCTCATACTTATCCCTCCATGCAACAACAAATCCAGATTATGTGTTAAAAACATGAAGCGCTCAGTTCATATGCACATTATAGCTAAAAGATTTTTCTTTCCTGATGTCTCCTTTTAAATCTTGTCCCTTTTTTCCACCCTGGGAAACAAGCTTATCCATTTTTCTCTTCTTTACATTTTCTGAAGGCCCTTAACTCAGTTCTCTTAGCATTGCCATGCTTTTAATTTAGTTAAGCAAATTTAGTTTGTATCAGTTCGTTTGCTGTTCCTGCCAAGGTACAGAGCCTGCTATTAGTTCATGGGCTGTAGGGACAGCTCTGAGGATTTAATCTGGATGTACAGACAACAGAGGAATTTACAGCACTGGCAGACCCTTGTGTTTGTGCCGGACTATGAGCCATCAATCATTTCCAGAGGCTTTTGCCAAGAAGGTGAATGTCCAGATGTCTTATTCTGGTAAGTTTATAATTCTTTCTAAACAGGGGAATAATCTTTGTCCAGCAGACAATAATCTCCTCCAGAAGCATCACCTCTAATTATGAAGCCCCACATAAGATAGTTCATTGGCTTTCAAAATAATATCCGCTGAGTTCAAGAGTTCCACCTTCAGTAGATAGAAACAGAAAGACTTAGTTATGGAGCACACTTATGGACTAAATTTAATTCCATGAATTTTTATTCAAGTAAAAAATCCAAGTGTTTGCTTTGTAGAAATGTCTACATTTTGCAGTAGGTTTACACTATAAATTACAGTAATTTCAAATTCCAAAGCATCAGTTGGTTTCATTGTAACAGGAGGCAGGAGACACTTCTTATGGTCAGTATATTTTAGTAAGTCTGAATTCTTGAGACCACTGAAGATTGTAAACACCCCTCACAACCCCACCACCACCTCTGGAAACTAGCATGGCCAGCTGCAGCAATGCCCCTTTTGTAAATTTTTTTTTTCTCACTTATTTTAAAATAACATCAAATTAATGACACAAAGCCCACAAAATAACAAAGTAGAAAATTCCAAACACAACTTGAAAAGCAGGTTTTCCAAAAAATCCAGATCCCTGATATTTTAATTCCAAGATATTTTCCCCATGAGATTTTTTTTTTCCATTGATACAATCTCAGAAAAACTGCTTCAACCTGTTTTGCAACAACAATAAGGAAAATAAAGACGGAACTTTTTCCAATCACCGTATCCTGAAAGGAAGTAATCATTGAGCTACTGTGCTGGTCATATGACAGCCCTGTGAGTAAATGGAACTGTTTGATTCAGATACGTGTTCTAGCAGAAGAAAAAGACATCTTCACCACCCCATAAATCTTGTAATCTTAATACGAATTTTATCCTTACACGCATTCACAAGCAGCTACAATTGTCAGCAAGCAGAGCAATTTGTTCAGTGCCTAGCCTTTAGCCTAACTGGAATCTGCTCTCCTGCACCTCTGAATTGAAAAGCAATGCAAGCACATCTGCTGTAACTGGGAGCAAGATGATGTAGCAAACAGGGTAAATATTTTTCCACACATTGTGGCTGAAGTGCTGACAACACATAAATGTCAGGAGATAAAAACAGTAGTCAAGAGGGGAGACAATAATATAAGAAACAGATCTGCTGCAAGCATAGTCTTAGAAGTGTGGTCTGGATTCGAGGGAGAAATGATTGTTAATTTTTCCCACATATTTTTCTTAAAAAGCAATTAATAACACAATATTGGCATCACTTGGAGAGTGATCTGATCAATGATGGGTAAGGCAATGAAGACTGGAGCTCATCGTTTGAGCTGTTGTATAGATTTACTGAAAAATAGAGCAACAACAGCAAAAAAAGCTGGTTTTTGATCTTAGAAGAGGAGAAGAAAGGGTTAATTACTGCACTGAGGTGGAGTTTAGGTGGAGAGAAATTAAAGGCTTAAAGTTTTGTGATAGATCATAGTGAAGAACCAAGAACTGGATCTAGAGCTTCCAAATTCCCATCCATGTCACAGTTACTGACTCATGCCAGCTTTTATAACACATAACAAACCTGTGTCAGAAAAAAGGTTTTGTGGATTTTTGCATATTGTGTACTCTAAAGAGCAGCTTGAGAGGAAAGTGAATCATAGGCAAGCAGTTGGCAACTTTGTCTGCTGTTTATTGAAGTACATAGTTGGTAAGAGAAAACACTTATAACAAATATAAGTTTGGACGAGCTATAAAATTAGTACAATCCTTTAAATGACTGAAACTGTAAAACATCCGGAGTTTAAAGTTTTGATAAAGCATGTTTTTTGTACAATTTCCATTTTCTTCATTAAGTTAAACCCAAATGACTGACTGAGCAAGATGCGCTGGGCACTGGAGAAGCCTCTGGACATGGAGGTCAGGCACAACTGATTCATTTTCTTGGATGTAAAAAATATTAATAATGCCAGTCATTTCAAACAGAAACAAAAACCTACAGAATAAGGTCATGCATTCGGGACTTGGTTCAGTTGCTTTCAGGTGTGCACCTGCTCTTATAAAGTCATATTTACCATATGTTTAATTATATCTTTGTCCTCTTTTACACATGTTTCTTAGTTTGGTACAGCTGTCTTTCTCAATGTGGCTCCACATTTATTTACCAATGGTGCTGTTGGATCACACCAAAATCTTCCTTTGGTGCTCCTTTAATTAGAAAATTGGGCTGTGCCACAATGACAGTGGAAGGACAATATTGTCCTTCCATAAAAACCTTTCCCTGTGCTTCTTTTTTGAGCATCTTTAGCATATTTTTCCTTTTCTGTTCCTCAAGCATATTATTCCAAAGAATAGGATTTCTTCTTATGTTCAGTTGGCCCAATTTGATGAGTGTTTTTGCCGGATTCCTGCGATCAGAATTAGATAGCCTCTTTGTAGTGTGAAAGTCACAAGAAGGGAGGATTGTGAAAATAACAAAGAGCTTTTAACTGCAAGCTGAAAATAGAAACCACAGCACTTGAAAATCTTTTGAGCAGAAGGGCTTTTTAAAAAAGAGCAGTTTGTAAAGGCAGAAACAGAGGAGGTCAAGCGACAAAGAACAGGTCTATGTTACAGGGAAAGCAACTGAAAAGTGAAGGTATTGCACTGCAAAGCAAACAGTAAAGAATTTTGCTGACTTGACAAATCCTTCACCAGGGACCCTGCAGAGAACTTTTTTGCTCTTCTCTTTGTTTTTTTGGGGGAAAAAGGAGCACATACATTTCAGAGCATACTCCAGTATGTTCATAGGCATATTCCACTATTTAAAATTATCCTTTACATCCTTCATTTATTTTCCTTATCATGATTCAGCAGGGTGCTTAAACACACGATGAATCTTTTTGCAATCAACTGAATGACATGCTCAAATTTTGGCAACTATTAAAACACCTAAGTGAAATGAGGCCTTAAATGAGATTTTGTATGTGACCAAGATAGTCCTTACATAAATATGATAGGTAATGGTCACATCAGTTTCTGACATACTAATATACCTCCACGGATTTCAAAGAAGGCACATTGATTTATGCTCCTAAAGGCTTGTCTCACTGTGTATATCATAAATATAAACTGTATTTTTCGTCTGCTAAATAGAAAACACTTTAAAAGAGGAAGGAAAGACTACATCAGACTCTTCAAAGCAAGACTCTTTGAAGAACAATCAATGACAAAGTCTAGAACAGAAGGTTTTGAGCAAGCAAAGTTAATTTTTAAATTATCAGTAAGAAAACCTATACTTTTAGACATTCTTGTCACACGTTGTTACAACTGGAACAGAATCATAGAATCATAGAATGGTTAGAGTTGGAAGGCACCTTAAAGTGAAATGCAATATTTCATTGAAATACAAGAGAAGCCAAGTAGGTGTCAAGAAAGAAAGACAAAAATCAAAGCAACTGTCTGCAATATTGAATTTGTGCTGTGCTTTGTTTAGCACAGACCTGTGCTTGGTTGGTCCTATTATGAAAATTTATGACTAATAACTTCAAATTATAGAAACCTGGAATATCTAAGGTATGCAAGAACCTCAGGATATCTCCAGCCCAACCTCCAGCAGTGTCAGCTCTGCGGTGAGTCCAGGTTGCTCAGGCCTTTATCGAATTGTAAGGTTAAGATTCTGTAACATTGGTAGAGAAACCAAATTGCCAAGAGATTGCTAATCCAAGTTTTTGAACTGAAGCTGGTGAAATTATAGAAAGTTGTACTTTTCAGGAGACAATAGTGGGGGATCCCTTGTGTACTTAAGGCAGCAGAGACAGCTTATTAAAAATAAGAACATTTGAGTGAAAAATAGGACCAAACGAGACAGTGAGTATACCCTCTAAACTTGCAAAAATATATTAATACTCCAGTAACATAGAAGACGCTTCCCTGCTTCCTTCCCAGGCATTAGGAATTGTTATGACCTTTACAGATGTGAAGAGTTTATGAGTTAACTGACCACTGCTTCCTCTTGTATACCTCTTGTATACCTTGTATTCCTCTTGTATACCAACAGTCCAGAGTTGGCTGTTCAGGCTTGGAAATGGCATTTTCGATTTGTATCTCTGTTTCTCTTCAGGAAATTGCAGTTCAAGGGCTTTCCTAAGTCTCTCGTCTCTGGTCATAAATGGGCCCTACACTGGACTTCTTCAATTAGGCTGTTAGTGTCAACACTCAAGTTATCTGAGGTCCTTACCAGTGTATCAACTAGTATCCTCCTCACTGTCTCAGCTTCCCAGAGAAAAATCAATATTATAAAGAATCACACTGATGTCTTGCCCACAAATAAGCCCTTTGAGCAGAAAAATGCTTGTTTCTAGCCATTATGGAGAAGAATCCCTTATTCCAGCAGCACATGGTGCTGTTCAAGGTTACTTATCTCCTCCTCAGATCTAACATGGATTCTTTTGCCATTTCCTTACTAGGCTGCAATAACAGTTTCTTTGTTATTAATCACAAATACCTCAAAACTCAACACACGTAATAGGCAAACACTGTCCAGCTCAGTAAATTCCTCTTGCCCCAGAAAGATTTCTTCCTATTTGGGCCACTGACTTATCTGGATTTCTCATAAGCATTTCTCTTCATCTACCAATTACCCCTTTGTTTCGGAGGATTTAAACTCCACATTTCTCAAACATTCAGGTAAATTCTGAGGCAGAATACAATACATATAGCAAAGACTGCACATGTAACTATTAGAAACAAATATGAACTAGTCATACTTAAGAGAACTAAAAACTGAAATAAAACTGTATGATTACAATCACAAATTATCACAATTATCACATGTGTAGATGAGAATTCATATTAAGTGCAACAGGAAATATGGGTTTCATAACAGCTCAGCTATCTCTAGGTATCTTTCAAGTTGATAAACAATAACATGCTATTCATAAACACAGATCCATTCCCTTCATCCATCCTAACAATTCAAGCACAGACTTATTTTTGTTCAGTATCTCACTATACCTATTTTACTGTTGATTTAGTCCTATAAGTTTTCTGTGATAGCTATTGACATTGTACTCTGCTCTTCAAAGTGAGCGTGAAGCTCCATAAACATGGCATGTGAGTGATTTTCATATGAAATAAGTTCAGTTTAAAACCTGAGGGTTTTTTCCTTCACTGCTTCCCGATCTACAAAGTCAAGCCTGTGCCCGCACTGCGATAACCAAAGCTGGGGTTTGCCACAGCAAGTGCCATGAGGATGTACCTACCAAGGGTCTGGAGACCATGTTTCAGAGCCATGGTTGCTCCAGTATGTACTTGCACGGACAGAGTTTCTGACTCCTGGAGTCATCACCCCAAGAGCCAGCTCTGGTACTAGACCCACTGATTACACATGGCTCAGGTGTTTTTTTCTTGTCCTCTATCGCTACTGGCAATAAAGGTGGTGTCACATTTTTATCTGTACTGTCTTCGGGTTATGTTCCACTGTCTCCACATGATGCTAATTTCCATCTCTACAAGGACATTTTCTGCAGAGCAGTCCTCTCTCGGTGTAACTTCAGGGACAAGCACATGGCAATAGGGTTATGGAGGTGTTATTGAATTGTTACTGCTGGCAATAAAGTGCAAGCAGAGAAAAGCACAGTTTGACTGCCACATTCCAAACTGAGTTACCAGCTCTGACAGCTAAGGAAAAGGAATGAGTACATATCTTTTCACTGGTAAAGTGATCACATTTGACTCAAAGCCCCTGAAACGCTCTGCACGTTTGGAATGATACGTTACAGTTTTTGTAGTCGCTAATCAGAGGAGAACCATGACTTGCTATAGCTTCTTTTAATGCAGACATATGGATGATATAAGCTAACTGCACCCAGAAAATATTACAAAAACTGAAATTCTGATCCAAATTTTTGCAATAGCCATACACACCTACAATAATAGCTTGAGCTCTCTAATCTTTATCCCATGTGTAGTGCACCACTGTGGTAGAATAGTATATATTACAGTCATTCATTTTTTAGCACTGAAAATTTAAATAATGTTAACCTCTCTTTAGGTTTGATGTAAATTTAACTTGCTTATATAGCAACTCCGGTCCTTCCCTGGGTAAATTCTGCATTCCTCTTCTGTCTTGACTTTTCAAAATCTTCCCCATGACTACCAATCAAAACACTCTATGCATCAGAAATTCTTTCAGATCCTGCTGGAAGATTAATCATTCTGTATTCCAAAATATTCAGTTGAGAGTCTTTTAGTTAGTTAATTTCCTCAAATCACATTCAAATAGTGCCTAAGTAACGAAAATTGCCAGAAATGATTAGTGGCAGTATCCTTCATTTGCCATTGAAAAGGACATGAATACTCCCTCACCAAAGATATTAATTTCCCAAAGTATGTACTTTTTGCTTCCTAAGACAGATCCAACAAGAGAATCCCATGCCTGGGAGCTAATATATGACATTTGAGGTCTGATTCCCCCTAGGCAGAATTCAGGAATCTTTGCTGAGTGTCCAGACTTTGGGTATGAGACACAGAGAAAAACAGACCACAAAATGAGGCTCGGGGCAGCTACTGTGCTGAGCAGAAACCTGACAAGAGTATTTATGCTCAGAGTGCAGCCACCTATGTGTTTTCATTAAAAAACAATTATTGGGATAATTCTGGCCACAGCTTCAAAACAGTTTAAAAAAAACTCTGCTCTGGCTTCTTACACAATCTAGTTTCTTTTCAGGAATACTGAGAATCCATAGACAATCCAAATATAAGAGCAGACAGGTTTGAGAAAGGGCTGTCAAGCTTTATCCACAACTCTCCCAGAGCACTCTGGGAATTAGCACAGCCATACTCCAAACAACTTGCCAAATTCAGGCCCTGCCATACCCAAGAATAAGGGATGAAGGCACATGTGTGTGTTTAATGAAAGTGTTCATGCTGATCTTAAGTCCCTGCTCCTTCATTTGTTGTCTGATGGAAGGCAGAAAGGCAATTGGATAAGTAGTAATCAAAAAATGGGCTCCAGGATTTGCTGCTCTAATATGACATGCCCACTCACATCAGGGCACACAGTTCCTGTAGTACTATTCCCACAAGTTTAGTTTGGAAATGTACATGTGCAAGGGGAGGCTCTGAATTTAAGCAGAGGGAGCCAGGCCTTTAACATCAGGGTCATGTTGGTGCTCATCCCTTAATCTCTGCACTTTTCCCCAGAAAGTTCTTTTATTTTTAATTCTTCTGTATATCAAAGATTTATCATATAATTATGTTTATAATAATTCCTCCTTGTAAAGCCTCAGCAGGGTTGAGAGACACTTTAGCAACACATTAGTTCTCATTGTGATATCAAGATTTAATATTTACAAACTGTACAAATAACAGTCAGTAGTTTTTCCTAACTTTATGTTTGTGCTCCCAGTAATTGGTATCTCTCTTGGCTCTCTTGGGATTCTTCACCACCAGATGGGTGACCATATGGATAGGGACACTTGTTTATAAACCCTGTTGCTTATGCTCCTACAAGGATACCTAGGGAAAATACAGATTTTATCAGGGAGACAGACATTAAAGTATTGTCATTGCATAGTGGTAGAAATTGCATGTATCTTGTCTCTTTTCAGTAGAAGCTAGAGAAAAAGCTTGGGTTTTGTTTGGGCTTTTTAGATAACTTCTTAAAGAAAGTGAGGATTTAAATCAGAAGTAAGGTTAAAAGCAATTAGCTGTGAAAGCGCATCACTTTTTTTCTCAAAGAAAGAGCACAGCATGGTAAAAGGAAAAAAAAAAACCAAAGTGTTTTGAAACAAGGCTGACTCTAATAAAGAATAGTGTCTTTGACTATTGTAGAGTGCACCAGAAATACACATGGAAAAACAGCAAATTAACCCTGCATTTTAAGTTTCACCAAGAAGGACATGGGGTCTGGATTTTGATATATTACATTAGTAAATGTTTAGAAAAAGTTTAGTAGCTCTAAGTCAACAGTTATCTGCATTCATACCAGTGTAATTGAGATCAGACCCTGGCCTGGAAACTAGTAAAACTAATCATATTAGAATAACACTTTAGGCTAATGATAATTTACATTACTTAATTTGCCATTTACCTAAAGCCATTTAACCTACCAGAAAAATTAATTCACTGTTAAAAGACCTTTGATATCCCTTTGACTTCAATGGCCATTGGATAAACCTTTATGAATTTATAGCAATTTTCAAAAGGAAATGAAGATAAATAGTAGTTACTTTAAATATTGGTCAATTGAGACAGTACAAGTAAGGAATACTATGAAACAATTTATACCAAATCATTTTTACATAATTCCTGTAAGTCAGCAAAAGAGTTTTTTTCTCTCAAGTTGATAATTGTATTACTAACAGATATGACAAATGCCATTACACAGGGCCTTACATTCAAATGAAATGCAACCGTTTTGCATGGTTTATGTGATATCAGTTCTGTACTGACACACCAGATGAGTAAAACCTGTGAAATCATCAGCCCCTGAAACAAAACATCCATTCGCATTTTTCTGTAAGCATTAAACATAGTCTGATGCCATTATCGGACTGAAGGACCGAAACGTGGTCAAGTGGCATAAGCAGTCAAAGATCGAGTTCTATCTATCAATCTATCTATCTAGGATGTTACGTTCATATCTAAGCATCATTGTCCAACCTCCATGGCCTCATCCATTTTCTCCTGGCCTCTGTTCTTCCAGGCTGGGAACCTTACTGGGCCCTGCTGGAGGCCTGTTCTCCTTTCCAGCCCATGGATAAAGTGAAGAAAGAGGGGGCATCTGGGTCTCATCAGGACATGAAGTCAAATGTGAGCAGGGTCTGAAAGTGAATACAAGAGCTAGAAAACACAACTGAGATTGTTGGGGGTTTTGGGGGGGTTGTTTGGGGTTTGTCTTCTGTTTTCAGATACAACTCAAGAAACTGCTTGATTTGTGTTCTGCCTCTACAACCACTTAAAAGATTGGTTATAGTAAAGCAAAGCTTACATTTTTGAAGAGTTAGCAACACAGCACTGCAGTGAGTTTTCACAAAGCATCTCGCCTTCAAAAACCCAGTGTGCAGGAAAGCCTTATTTCCCTTTTGGAGCCCTGTAAAGGAAATAATAACGTGGCATAAAACGGTGGAAGCATTCCTCTGTGTTGCGATTCTCCACTGAATTTGTCCGAAATTTCACCTTACTCCAATATGAATTGAGTTAACTCAGCTGTGAGGTTGAATTTAGATAGAAGGTTTGCATTGGCACTTCTCCCCCTTTGCTGTAATCCCCCAGTAATACTCAGAGCAAACACAGCAGAAGGCTGGCTACCCGAGGGCTGATTTCTGACAACTACTTAAAGGTTACACACACACAGTAGCATAAAAAATATTTTCTAAGGTCAAAGGTTTCTTCTTATTTACCCAATAGCCACATTAATGCAGCTTTCACATAGAATTTATGGCTATATCTGTACAGCATATTCAACAGTGTCAGGGAACATTCCCAAACACAGGTATTTGAATCTCTGTAAGCACTAAATCATTCAGATGGTCCCTGGTCCTGTTTTGGCCCATGCCAACCAGCGCTCCCCCAAACAATGTTGAATAACAGTTTGGGAGTTAGCTCAGGCCAGGGATAAGTCCTAAGAGGAAGCTTGGATGTAGCCACCCTGTTTTGGAAGCCCAAGGAAGTGGTTGAGGCACCATACCTGGAGGTATTTAAAATACAGGTAGACATAGTGCTTAGAGACATGGTTTAGTGATGGTTTTTATCAGAGTTAGATTGATGGTTTCACTAGATGATCTTAAAGATCCCTTCCTTTAAGGGTTCTATGGTTCTATGATTTTAAGCTTCAGTAGTGTGGGCAGTAGCCATTAGCTTCAGGGGTAGATGAGGTTGGACCAACAAAACAACAAAAGTTGGTTACTTTTGACTTCTTAGAATAGCAGTAGTCTATGATTTTGTTGTATGAAAATGTACATGTCAAGAAAGAGATGCTTACAAAGGGGTGAAATTTATAGCTATCATAGATCATAAAAATCACCTTTCCATTGTAATAGTCAGCAGTGCATGTTATTAAGGCAGTTTATAAAAACAGTAGATATAGGAAATGAAGAAAATTCAAGACAAGATGGATCCAACAGGTACAATGTACTGTGAGGGTGACCGAGCACTGAAACAGTTTGCTCAGTGAGGTTCTGCCATCTCCATCCCTGGAGATATTCAAGAGCTGTCTGGACATGGTCCTGGGAAACTGGCTCTAGGTCGCCATGCTTGACCTCTGGAGGTTCCTTCCAACCTCAACCATTTTGCAATTCTGTAATTCTCTGTTCCTGGTTGTGCTCCTATACTGCAGTGTGCAGGAAAGTGGAAAAGAGATGGATGAACAGGTGAGATAAGAGCATTGAACAAAGAAGAAGAAAAATATCTTTGCCACCTTTCCCTTGTAGTGATAAAATATCAAACCCTAGTACTGACTAACTCAAGTTGGAATGAAACTTTTTCCTTTAAAGGTAGAAGTATTTCTCACAAAAAAGTGATGAATTATCCAGATTCTGCACAGTATAGGAAAAGCACAGGGAATAAAAAAAGAAAACTTCTTTGTCACGGATTGACAAGCATGTTATTAAGGCCATTTATTCTGCAAATATGCCTCCAGAACAAGTAAGCTGTCATCCTGTCACCTGAAAGAACTGCAGAGTCCAACAATTAGGGTCACTAAGTAGACATCTGACCATGAGAAACAGGGCTGAGATCACTGCATTCACTTTTGACCACAGGCTGCAGGATAAAAGGTCCTGTATCCCATAATTCATCAGGTTTACCAAGTTAGAAGTATGGCCACATCTGTGGTCCTACTTCCTGAATACACCTGAGCGTTAAAGCACAAATAAATCAACTTTTAGGTAAAATCTGCCCCCTTACCTCTCACTTCATGAAGGGTTGACAGTTTTAAAGGCATGTCTATACCACCTCCTCATCAGATCAATGGCATTGTGTGTTATTCTCTCTAAATAATTTACATTCTGGATTAAATTCATTAAATGTTTCCTGATAACTCAGTAGAAAGATTTTGACCCTATTAGTAAAATATATTGATTTTAATAAAATCAATAAAATCAAAAATATTGATTTAATAAAAATTAATCATTTTAAAGAAATCTATATTCATGGATTTTTTTTTAAAGTGCCCTTGGATGCTGAAGCAATTGATGGTAACAGGCAGAGCAATAGTTCTTACCACTGAAAATGGGCCTTGGCTTCACAGAAGTTAATGAGCTTCACTGCTCATTAAAAGATTGGTGTAAGAGGAATTAGAGCCAAATCAGGGTTAGGGGGCAGGGGAGAAAGAGAAGGAGAAGGAGTAAATCCAACATGGAGTTCAACTCAGCTGATACCTACGACTGAAACACCTCACACAAAGCAGGTTTCTCCTCCTGGCCGTGAACTCACTGTGCAAGCCCAGAATTGACCTGGTTAACCAGATAGGTCCCTAGCTCCTCCTCTCTGCCTGGGCTGGGACAGGGTAAAAACAGTAAGCAATGTAGGTCCATAGTTTAGCCTTTTTCTTGCAACATCACCCTCAGAGTGCACATTCTTAACTTGCTTTCTCTGCCTAAATCCTCCTGTACACCAGATAGAAAGTCAAACCTCTGAGATCTGGATGCAACCCTAGGCATCAGGGATCTCCACTTGTGGGTACTTAAGTCTTATATTGAATTAATTCAACAAGAGTCAATAGGCTACTGTTCAAAAAATCTCAAGGCCCAGCAACCACAGGGCAACCGCTGTCAATAGCTCTGAGCTCTGTTGCGCTGTTCTAATGACCCGCTGGCTGAGTTAAATTTTCTTCTTCTTTATTGCTCAAAGATGGTTAGTAATATGAAGAAAGAGATATATCTTGCCATGTGCAAAATACTCTGGGAATACACCAAGAAATGGGTATTTTGTTGTGTAAGTGAAAACTATTTGCACCAACATTTTAAAATTAGGCCCTTGGGTTAATATGCATTAAACAAATCGGTGCCCGACCCCATGAAAACAGATATTACAATGGATCATTTAACATTTTAGTAACTCAGTTATTTACCATTTACTTCTTGTTATTAATGCTGTTTGCACCATTATTAATCCAGGATCTTATTTACTTTTGTGTCAGGATTAAGTCAGACTGGAATTAATTTATTTTTTTAAATTTCTATTAAATTTAATGAACATGGTCCTACTGGACCAGTCATAAGAGGTGAGTATCTGTGCCCTCAAAAGTACACTGACTAACAGAAAAGACTTGGAGAGCTTCATGAGATAAAGAAGCAGTAATTAAAAGTGGAAGAGAGGATTTTGAAAACAACATATTATTTCAGCATTATTCATCAATATGCATAATTCAGAGTTAATCAATAGTGGTAAATACAAGTCCTTACTGACCTAGCCATTATCATATGGCAGTATTATATAAATATTTCTGTTATTGGAATGGATTACCATTATTTTTCACAGCTATGTTAATTTTTATAGTGACATAATGGTCAAAACCCTTTTCATCCATGTGTGGCATATTAAAATTTCAGTATTGGTAGACAGAGATCTGTTCCATCCATCATAGCACAGTTCAGCTGCTGATGAATTTTCTGATTACTTAACCCCAAAGAAATATTTCTGCTAAACTGCCATTTTCCCTCCTTTAGTCACAACCTGCATCGCAGAATAGCAGGCCAAGCACTGGGAGGTGTCAAGCATTTATAATTTGACTTCAGTGAAAGTTACAGATGCTTGATACTTTTCAGGTCATGAACCAATGTCTGCTTCTTTGGCTACTGAATCACTGATGCTGTCCACTGTAATCTGAGTTCATGTTCAAATAATGGATTTTGCCCCCTTCTCCCCCACATGGGCAAGAGAGAGCTACATGCAAATAACAGAGATTTATTTCTCATGACTGCATTGAGTATTCTCTGAGGGAACTAAGTAATAGTAAAGCTGTATTTATAGAACAGATTTTATACACAAGACATAAAAGTACTTTACAAATAGCATAGGCCTACACTTCATGTCTGACTCTCCCAGCAATACAGATGAACTCTTGTGGTAAGATTTGGTTAGCTTTTGCTCTGAGTTCAAGGCTCCAGGTAATCAGCAAAGTATTTATCAACAAAAGAGAAGACAAAACTTACGGAAATAATCGTTTAGCATATTTATCCAGTAAAACTAGCCAAAAACATATCAACTTTGAGGTTTATATTTTATACTTAAGTGATCAAATTTCAATAATTATTGGCTTATCAATTGGATTAAAATCTGAAAAGCAATAAATACATAAAGATATTATTCCAAAGTTCTGATATGGCCATGTATTTTTGTGCCTAGAGATTAGATGTTGTTTTGGAGATTGTCTTGTGCGTTTCAGATATTCACAACTGGGATATGTAGTATTTCTGTTTATTATTTTCAAGGCAGAAATGCAGAGTTGCACGGATGCTTCTGCAAGGGCAAGACCTGCTGCACAGATGTTGTCCAGCTGATCTATGTTAGAAGAAAGGTTAATGAAATGTCTTACATGATGTTGCAAATGAAAAATAATTCCATTAAAAGTTGAGCATTAAAGAAATCTTACCAGTGGGGTGATAATGACACTGTACCACTGTCAAGATCTCCAAAAGTTCACAGCTCTCTATTTATTTTATTTTTGGAAGGATTTTGATCTTGCGAGATCTTCATCACTTATAAATGAACCAGTCATTAGTAGTCTTTTATGTATCTCCAGAGAGCTATCACAGCTCTCATTAACTGCTATAGCTAAACAATTGAAATCTCCTGTTCCACAGGCATGCATTTTCAAGTCTGAATCTTTACCCATTACCATGTCTTTTCTACAGAAGCAGAATAAAGCCTGGATAAATTAAGGCAAACTACAAATCTTTCAGCACTGCCTCAGTTACTGTTTAGGATGTATACAAGATATATTGAACTTAATATTTCAGTCTTAAAGACTTTTTCAAGAAAATGAGGAGAAAGTAAAGGACTGTCACAAAACATTTCTTGTGAACTAAAATAACTGGATATTTTTCAACAATTTTTGGTGATCTATTTGATATCATTTATTTGCTGGCTATATGACTTATCATTTAGGTCAGAAAAGAAACCTGTAATAAGTAGGTTTTTATGCAAAACCCTTTTGGACAATTATATCAAGAAAAGCAGCTGTGTTGCTTGCTCTTTTTTGACACAGTTTTCCAGAGAGAGAAAAAAAATAAATCCAGAAATGAGCTCTCACCTCATTCACAGCTTCCACCACTCTACCCTTTGTATGGCTTTTTGCCAAAGACTGTGTAAAACCGCCATTTGTACTTAATGAAATAATTTTGTATCTCTCAGTCATACTGTTATCCTTTATTTTAGCTAGAAATGCAAAATATATCCATATTGAATTAGAGAAAAGGTCCATCTCGATGAGTCCTGTCTATGACAGTGACCAGTAGCTGCTGTTTATAGAAAGGTATAAAATCAGACTCAGGATCCAATTGGTATTTTTCCTCATCCACCCTACCAGCTTCCAGCAGAAATATAACGGATTGCTTTGTACTCATCTTTTCACCCAATTTCTTCCCTTCCTGCTAACTTGAAGGGTTTTATGAAGCACTATAACTACACAATCACTGTCCTCTTTTATGGGCGCAGACAGCATTTCCCCCCCACCCCTCTCCTTTATTACATTTATAGTCTTTCCCTGCCAAGATACTTTTATGGTGGTGGCAATGATCATCTCACTCTTGATAAAGTCTGGAGTATCCCTTGGTGCTCCATATAACTTGTCACAATATTCTTAACAACGGCTCATGGCATATTCCTGAGCGAGTAACTCTTCTACCAACCCCCCCAATGTGCTTTCTGACACTTAAAAAATCTCCTTCTTTACAGCACCCCCCCCACTCAGTGCTGTGCACCGCTTCTTTCCGACTTCTGCTCTTGGTTTCTTCCCTTCCCTGAACTCCTGGGCATTCGCCTTTGGAGACAATGAAATTTATATGTTTGCTTTACACAGTAACTGCACAAACAATCTGAAGGAAAACATTTCCTTTTGCTGCACTGCATTCCTGTTGAGAGTGCTCTGTGCGTTCTTGTAAAGGGGTATATTCCCAACACCTTTTTTTTAATGTAACTGGAAACCAGACATGTTTACCTCAGTATTTTATGGAGACCACCTTGCTGTGTAACAAACTCTTGGCTTTCCTTTCTGCTGCCTGGTTTGTCTGCATTTCCAGCTCGCAGAAGATTGCACACGTACTTCCTGTACTGAAATGTGTGACCTAAAGGGAATAAAAGACCAAGCAATAGTATAGATCTGGTTCTTCTTCAGAGACCTGAAGGGGAAAGAATTATTGAAGATACTGTTAAGGCCCCTTGCTGAATCATCAAACTATTTTGCAGTGGTAATTGAGACAGCATATAAATACTGCATAGATATCTCTTCAGGCCCTCTTCATATATTCCATTAAACTTCTTTGCTTGTACAGGTTAATCTCTCAGAATAAAAGTGGAAAATACAGCACCAAAACAAGATGATATTTTCACTACTCAATAAACATCTTCTTCATCTGTAAATAAATGATTCCCAGAGGCATCCCCTCCAGGGATTTTGAAGCCTCAAAAGGGCAAGGAAAGGAATTAAAAAAATACTGCAGCCTGCTCCAACATATTCATAGTATTTATTACAAGCAAATAAACAAACAAACCAGCACTTCAAATGCTGTCCTGCTTTATACTTCCCAGAGCCTCATTTATTTACATGGTATGCAAGTTAAACCAGATTTGGACCCAATCTGCGCATAGGCTGAATACATGCCTTCTACTCTTGTTGATTAAGATAAAGGTGAAAAACAACTTCCCAGTTGAAATGAAGCAGAAAAGCTGTTTCTTTGAAAATGAGAATGGAAAATCAGGTTTGATGATTGAAACAAATCAAAAGTATGAAAGAAGAAGCAAAGCAAGCTGAGAATGTACAAGTTACAAGCACCTCTTGTAACTTCTTGTGCATCCCTCACTTTTTTTTTTTTCTTTCTTGTCCTGTGATTATTTTTTTAGATATAGTACCAGAACCATATCTACAGCAACTGAACAGCACCTGATATATTTGGGATACTATGATAGTGTAACTACCAGTGATAAAAATACATTCTCATTGCAGCTGCACACATAGGAAAGTATTTCAACACTCAGTGTTGGATTGATTTCACATTATATGTTAAAAAATATGAATGTCTCTCCTAAGGGAAGTGAAGTCCTACAGCTGAATGGCTACATTCCAGTACCAGGGTACTTACATACTTTGCATTTATTTATAATGTATCTAATTATATGCTATCTGCTGTTCTGGTTTCACACCTTTTCCTGTTCCAAACCACTGTACAATGGTTTTGCAAATTTTGCCAGACAATTGTTTCTTGCCCAAGCAGTGGTCACATTTTCTTCATGGGTCCTGTAGTTCCTGTCAAAAAGGGTGTTTAAAGGAGTTTTTAAAACGCTTTGGGGGATGAAAGGAACTATATAAATCTTAGTTGTGACTATTGAAAGAGCACTGAGTGAGTTGTCTGGAGGTAACTCCAGTACATGGTTTGGCTCTTTATCAATAAATCATAAAAACCTACATTACTGGTCTGCTTTACTGTATATGAAACAAGTGTTGGATGATACCTTGTATTTCACCAGCTGCTTTCCTGCAATTTCTCAAAAAAAAGTAACACTATATATGGCCCACCTGCAGTGAGAACATCTGAGATACTGTACAGACAGTACAAAGCCTTTCAGTAAAGTTCTTTCATAGAGTCTTCTCTTGATATGCTCTATAGCCTTCACTCAGTTTTCAGACAGCATCCCTAGTTTTCCATAGAAAAGAATTATACTTATATCACTGTCCATTTTTTTTAATGTACACGAGAATTTGATGAGAAAAAAAATAATCTTCCTTTTCCTTTGTTTTAGGCTTTTGGTTTTTAAAATGTTCATTTAGATCTGCACAAAGGATCAGTCACCCCACTATTACTTCATTGCTAGCAATCACAAATTTAGCTCCTGCAGGAGTCCTAATAAAGGACTAATCTTGTATCCTTCACTTATGCAAGTAAATTGTCAGATGTTAGTGGAACTAATTACAAGAGCATTGCTTTCTGCCTTCATCAGGACTTCAAGGCCTGATTGAAGCATGGTCAATATACACCACTTTCTTCCAATAACTTATTTATTCCAGATGTTGATTTTAAAAGTAGTGTCCTTTTTGAAAAGCGTGAAAGAAGGTTATAAGCACTAATTCCTGCAGTGATCTGGAAGTGGGCTACAGCCATCCTATCCTACAGGTCAACTGAGACACCACAGGACTGGGAGGTTCATCCGACACATCATCGTCAGCAAACGCGCCACAATTTCCATAACCCACACAATTCTTGTCATTAAATTACACTCAGTTCCCTATAAGCATACTGTGCCTTTGATTTATGCTCAGCTCCTTTAGACCCACAAAGCAGTCACTAATTGTACTCTATGTACACAGTGGAATAGGACCTTAAGGGATAGGTTTTTAGTGACTCTGGTGACACCTTTCTAGTTAGTGTGGTGTAGCAGTATCCTATTTAAGATTGCTTTGTTTAATTATTTAAGAGCAATTATGGTAACTGGATATACTCTAACTGTAATTTATTAACTCATACACTTAAATTATGCAAGTCTCGACATACACTTCACAAAATTACAGAGAAACTAGAATAAGATAATGGTATGAAAATGCTATGGAATATTCCCTCTGCTGAGAAGTATAGAAGCTGTCTTATCTCTCCTAGCGAAGCGGGTCATAAGCTTTTTCAAACTGTGCACTAAGACCATAAGAACATTTTATACCAGCAGCACTTCATATAGACAGTACTAAGAAAATGTGTCCATTTTATATAAGTACGTATATATGTATAAGTAAATATTGACACATATGCATTCATAGATATGTCTTCAACATAATGCTACAATTTGGTTCCCTTTTTTTGTGTAAAAAATGATACTGCAACCATCTGTTCATCCCTCTTTCTCCGCTCCTCTGAATATGCTTTGTCACACTGATCCTTGTCTCTTTTTCTACTCTTGTGCGTTGTTGTTGTCTACTTGTCTTGTCTAAGCTAGGTTCCCATCTTCAATGGTTCCTACTCACTGGAAATACTGCCCATTCCTGTCCCTCTTCACCATCATCCTCTGCACACACTGCCCATCTGCCTCTTGCCTGCCCACGTGGAACATCTTTTTTCTCTGGGAACAGCACCTTGAAAATAGCTCTTCCTTGCTCCATCACAGTGTCCGTTCTTGCCATCAGCAGCTAGATTCTTCTCTTCTTGCCATTCAAGCACTTTTACACATTTCAGAGCTGTTATTTGCAGACAGAATAGAGACAAGTGGAACAGCAGATGAAGAAAAAAAATCTCGACTAAATCATGTGAGCAACCAGCTCCGTGGAAGACATAGGAAGCACTCACAGACCAGCGCAGAGTCATAAATTAATTTGGAACCTCTTAGAAAGGAAAACTTCTTGCACTCGAGATTCTTACTTATAGCAGTCTCTTCAACAGAATATTGCTTTACTTACAGCATGTATCTTTCTTAACCCAAGATGCTTACCAGAAATCTGCCGTGCTCCAGATAATATGTCACAGACATCATGAATGTGCAGAGCTATTGCAGGTCCTGAATTCTGGGCTGCAGCATCCCTGCCGTTCAAATACACCGGCAGAGGACAGAAAACTGGTAACAACAATTCTACAAAGCTTTTGAGCCAGGAGGAGGAGATGATTTCAACTAAATCCTGCCTTGGGGGCTCAGGTTCTGTGACATAAAAAGGGGGAAAATCCATAATTTACCTGGACTGAATACTTGTAAAAATAAAAAAAACAAAACATCATTTTCTCTAAACTAAGAGCTTGGCAAAAACTAAAAGTCAGGCAGGCATGCCTGAGAAAGATTATTAGAAGATACAGAATGGTTTCCTGCACAAACAGAATTGAGTAATCACTAATGCACAACATCCCTCACTTTTAACCAAACATTTGTGCTGTCTGCCTGGTTATTCTGCCTCTAAACTGTGGAAAAGTAGATTTCCGTGGCACTTGTCTACCTGCATATTGCCTGGCTACTCTAACCTTTGCAAACAGGGAACTGCAGAATAAGCACCCTTGTTTTCCTGGAAAAGGTTGACATAAACATAACCCAAACTGTGAAACAAAACCTAATACCTATCTCTTTACTGATGAAAAATGGATCACCACAAATCACCCACAATGAATGACGTCACAAAGACTGCTTTAGCTGAGATAACACAGTATATTCAGTCAGAGCATTTTATCTGTGTATGCTCTTTGTGTAGCAAATAACAATTGCAACCTCTATAAATGGTAGATATTCTGAGAAATAATTTTTTTTTTTTTTTTTCAGAAATGGGAACAGACAATTTTGCACTTGGCATTGAACATGGTTTAAATATTGGCCACACACTTCTCCCCACTAGAATTTGGTCAAAGTGTG
>JAOXNG010000012.1:152667018-152679360 GCA_028566535.1 Scolopax minor
AGGTAAGGCTGTTTTTCATATGTGGTAAATCTGTTTATAAAAGATACTCCACTAATAGCTTAACTAGTTTAACTGTTACATTGAAAACAGTATTAACAATCCCTACTAGTGCTGTTCTGCATTCTGTTCTAGAGAAGCTCTAAGGTAGGAATGGTTGGGTTTGGAATAAATGAGCAAGGAAGCAGTGTTGATAACATGAAAAAACTGGTATGTTGTGAATAAATGATAAATGAATTATATTTTCAGGATAGTGGCATTTTCCTCTTCAAAATAATGAAGGGAATTATGTATTTTTAAGTTGACTCTGTCCAGCTTTGAAAATTTCTTACTGTAAGTAGAAGAGCAATTAAAAATGTAAAGGAAGTCGTTGTCTAAACTTTTCCCAGGGTTGGTGACCAGGGTTGGTGACTGTTTCGTTAACACTTCTTTACTGCCAAGTATTATCCTGAACTAAAATACTGCTACATGTAAGCATTCATCCAACATTCAATAGGCTGTGGAACTTCATTCTTCTGTTTCCTTTTTAGATTTTAAGGTTAATGTTATGAAAATCAGATTACCATTCTTGTTTGAAATTACTGTCTTCCTACAAGACATTTCAGGACTACTTCTCTTTCTGCTCATGGAGGAAAGATTTCTTTATTCCTTCTTCCATTTCTTTAGGAAGATACTTTCTAAATTTTTTTCCACATTACTGGTGTCTTCCTTGGTCTATGCTGAGTGACTTGCTGGGATTGCTTTACCACTATTCAAAGTTTCATGAAATACTGCTGTTATGAATTTTAGATTGCATACCACTTATATGTGGGCATGTCTTTGGAACTCTCACTTATGACTTATGACTTATGACTTATGACTTCCCAGTCATAAAGATGGCTAATGCACAGACATACAGAAACAAAATTTGGAAGGTAAAAGATAGGAGAAGCTTACATAGTCAATGTTTGTAATTAGAATGGTTTTCTTTCTAGAATGTTTTCTGACATAAGTACTTGAACTCAAGGGGAAGAAAGGCAAAATGGATATTCAAAAGGGAAACGGTGCCTTTTGAAAGAAGTTTCTGCTTCATTATGTAGTGGAAAATTCCTGAAGTTCTTATTTAGAATAGTAGTAGGAAATCCCTTGCTATCTTTTGAATGGGCAGATGTGCTCTGCTGAGTGCTCAGTAATTCTGATCCATGGAGACTTTCTGAGCTGAAATAAAACCTGGTGTGTGCTATGGAAAGGAACCTGTATTCATATCCAGGTAGAGCTGTGATGTAACTGTGTTTAGACCACCAGGATCCAGGGGCACAGCCCAACTGCTGTGCAGGGTACACATGCTGTGAGCTCCTATGGCTCCACTGGCATGTTTTCCACAGAAAGGACAATATTGGTATCTCTGCTCACACAAACACCCCTTTTGCAAGAGCAAATAAAATCCAAAGTGTTTTCTGTTTAACAATACCCTTACCCCAGTAGAGGGGGTGTGTCAATTCTTTTGAAATATCAATTTTATTACATATAATATAGATATTTATGGAATCTAATGAGTAACTTGAAAAAATATAGTCAAAAAGAATTAAAATTTCTCACTGTATAGGAGTAGTTTGGGAGGTAAGCATGAATTCAGACTTATGACAAGTACTCTTGAACTTCTCTGAAAAAATACCCCCCCTAAACCACAACCAGTCACAGCAGTTTAGTATCACTTGTTTACTAGGTTTTATTTCTGAGATCTAATAAATCTAAACACGTTGTATAAAGTGACACAGTTTCAACATGGCAAACGGAGCCTTATTCTGGCAGACTGCAGGCTGCTATGAGTGACATGAGTTTTGAATGCCTGTCCACAGGGGAACAAAGTCTCTTTGCATCCTAATCTTTGCTCTAAAGAATAATCCCATTCCTGTTAGGTGTGTTCAGAGGAGGGCTCAGAAATTAGGGGTGCTTTGTCAAATCTCCTAGGGTAGACAGGAAATCATTTCAGCCATAGTGGTTTGAGCTGTATTTAGAGCGCATACACTGTATATTCAGATCCTGCAGATTTTAAGCAGAAGGTGATGCTTATAAACATCAAATGCTTCTTCACTTAAATGCTTTCTGCCTCTATGCCATTGTTTTCTGTGCATGTATGGAATTTTCTAGACCCTTTTGCCTATAAGATGTGTTAGTATTAGTGCAAATGTGGCATTTGTAGGAGGTGCCAAGTGATAGTTCGTCAGAAGAATCATTACAAGACTGGTTCTGATTTATGAGCAATTTTCTCCTTCCTCCTGTTCAGGATTGGTGACAAATGCTTCAAGAGAATGAAACTTAATATTTAAATATGTATGAAATCTGAGAAAAAAAGCTCTTTTGTATGAATTTAGAGCAGTTCAATCTGGCATCTGTTTCTGTAGGTCTGCAGTCAACACTACTGTGTTTAGCAATAGTGCAAGATATGGTCAGTTTTTGAGGAGGTGCAGTCTTTTTGGTGTTAATGAACTGAGAATGTGTTGTTTGAAGCTGACCAAGGCACTACAATAATTAATAAATTTCCCAAACTGGCATTGGGGAGCCAGTTTAGGTCAAATGTTTTGATAATTGGAAAACTTAACCACTGTTGATATCTAGAAAACTTAGATATTGAGGAGGTGGTGAGATAAAAAGTTTATTTCAACTTTATGAATAGAATAGTGCTCCCCAAATAGATAATCCTGCTTTTAAATAGGTTCAAAACAGCAAGTTAAAGTTATTAAATCCTTAACAGGGTTTAACACCTGAAAATGAAGCGAACTACAAATAAAAGTGATTTTGCTGGCAGAAACTACTATTTTGTTTATATTTGCCAGTGATGCCTCCATCAAGCAAAACTGGCAGCTGCTTAGGTGAACAGATAGGATTAATAAAATGTCATAATTTTTTGTGATAAATGATCTCTCTGGACCAAAACAGTCCATCAGCACACTACCTGCATTCAGACAGCTTTCTAGACCTCACACAGGGTTAACTGAGTTTCCTTTAAGTATTTCATTGTTCTTTCTCTCTTTTTAAAACTTCTCTCTGACTCCTTGAATAAATCATAACAGCCTCAGCACAGGTCAGGCAGCCCTGGCTCTGATCTGCTCAGCCTCATGTTGTGATGCCTGCTCACATTACCTGTCCTGTCAGATATATTCTCATGGGCTCGGAGCTGGGTCCTGGGCAAATTCAGCCTCATTGCCTCTGACAGCCCTGGAAGGTGACAGGTTAACTGCAGCAGAAAGCTATTCAGCTGAAGTTCAAAGCAGCTGGGTTTCTATTGGAAAAGACTCTGGTAGATTTCAGATTCAAAAGTAGGTATCTCACTGTTTTGGGAATCTCTGTTCTCCCTGAAAAAAAAAATCTTAAAAGTTTCTGGGCTTCTGCTTGGTGGGCAAACAGTTAAGTTTGTGGTGATGTACTCAACTTGCCCCCTACCTAACAAACAGCTCGTGGATGCTTTTTTAATGCTATATATTTATATCCTTCAACTGGGACCCTTTGTATTGCTCAGACCTTGGCAATGATATCAGGTGTAGTATCTCATGCTGGAACTAGTTGGCATAAATGTTGTTTCCATGTCTGGACCTTGATAGGTGATAGACAAAATTCTTGGTTATTCTGCTTTACGAAATAACTTCTGGGACTCTCTTGACAAGTTATGTTGAAGTTTCTGCTTAAGGATGGATATGTTTGAATTTATGTCTTCATCTGTGTTCTTTACAGACTCTTGTTAAATACTTTAATGTCCTGATACGGTGACAGATAAAACCCTGTGGAAACTCTGCTGTAGATTTCGGGCCCGGTCTAGTCTTTTAAAAATCTGATTGTATATAACCTTGTTATGAATTTTTAGGTTGGTCCTGCTCTAGGCATTCTTTGGAGATGCCTGAATTGTTGTGATAGACGTAAATACATCTGAGGTATTTAGGTGAGGTTTGAGTAAGTTTTGGTAATGCTGTCTACAGTCCTAATCTAACTGGGATGTGATACAAGCAAGGATTAAAGAGGTTAGGGCTTTTATGCAACCTTGTAGGAAAAGGGCCAACTTCTTGAGGTAGGATTCAGTTCTATGTATCTGTAGGAACCACATGGATGCTGGATGTCTAAACTGCAGCTAGTGGTATGTCAGGTCATGGAGTTCAGGGTGATTTAATATACCTTTCTGTTTGATCAGGTGACTTTTTGACCTCAACTGACTTTAGGTCAAGTGTGGAAATGTGACCTGTAAACCTGTACTTCTGTTGCATTTCACATTTGAAAATCTCCAAACTTGCACAGACTTAAAGGCAGAAAAAGTGAGCTGGTCATGATGTGGTTGTCTTAAGATAGATCCAGATAGTCCCTTCACCAACGCTGCTGTGAAATACCAGCCTGTGTGAAAGGTGTTTCATAGCTTAGATATGCACAAGTGAGGCAGGAAGGTGTTATCCCCCTCCCACACATTTAATTAATATGCATTGTGAAGTAGTTTAGTCTCAGAAATCTGATTTTTCTTTGACAGCTTAGTGAATTTAAGTCTTCCGAATTTGAAGGAAAAATAGCTGCCATGGACAAATGAAATTATGATGGTTTTCCATGAGAAGACTCAAAACTATAAGAACAATTATTTTTGTTTTGTCACAGGCTACCATTTTAGAAATTGTTTGTAGAACTACACTTAAATACTGGATAAATAGCAGAAATTTGTAAGAAAAGGTCTGTTTTGTCTTCCGTGAGGTGATACTTTAAATACATATTCTCAAGTTTCTGAGTTATGAAGCTGGTATCCGTTTAAGATTTTTAGCTCAACATCTGAAGTGAAAATATCTAATTTAAAATGTCACTGTCATATACAATATATCTGCAGTTGTTACATAAAGTCATGGAGAGATTAATATTTTAAACACATCACTAGAAAACAATTTTTCATAATAGCTTCTAAGGATTTCTTAGCAAAATGGGAAAATAAGGTTGTGTAACCATAAGTGACAGTGGTTAAAGACCCATTACTGTGTTGTGTGAAGGAGAGAGTAGATAGTTGAAGTATTTACCTTTCTGTAGAACCCTTTTTTTTTGGAAATGAGTAAGAAAAATCTTGAAATTTTCCTGTTTCAGATCATTGTAAGGGAAAGTGCTCAATCTGAAGTATTTTTTTCTTCTAATGAAAGCTAGAAAGAAAATTGATATGCCAAAAAAGCTTTCTATGGCTTTAATGACAATGGCTTCAAGCTTTACAGGAAAGCATTTGGTCAAGTGTTTATACTTAGTACTTTAAGCTGGATGAACCATTCCCAGTGGACTTGTCTTGGTGAGGATCAGCAAGGATTACTTTTTCTATTATATCCCCTGTTCTGTAATATATATTTAAAAATGCTGTAGCATTGGCATTAATTCCTTTCTTGCTGAAATTCGTGTAATAGATTAAATGCTTATAAAAGTGTATGGTCTCATTTCTGTCACTTTAGTAGCTGTGTATTCTCTGGAACTGTTTTCAGGGAATAGTTTCATGCAGTGATCTAGTAAGGAAATAAATCTCTAGATAGCTCTTAAAGTCACATCGTGATTTGGAATTTCTGAAGAAATGGGTGTTAAGCAGTGATGAGTGTAATCTCCGTTGTACTATATCTGCAAAAATGCATCTTAAAATGAAGACTTATGAATATCTAAACAATTTTCAAGCAAAAAACCTGATTATTTTTTCTGTTAAAAAAATATTTTTCATTTAAGATTTTGTAATTATACATCAGTTTAATCTGTGGAAGGAATAAAAAAATAGATGCTTTCGTTGTAGCTAACCAGTGTCTGTGGGTTTGTAGACACCATGGCCAAGGGATACAATCCTGAATCTGAGGAACTTGAGAAGGGGCTGTTGTGCTTTGTGGTGGATCTTTTAATTGCAAAATAAACTGGAGGTGTTGATATGGGAGGTTGTATTTGCAGTGATTGGAGGATTTTGGAAATAAGAACACCCCTTAAATCTTGTATCCTTTTGCTCAAACTAATGTATACCTGATAATACTTTGTAATGATGTGAGACTACAGATAGTATAATTTGTCACAGCTGTAGTGTTGTTTGGCCTGAACTGTAGCTGGAGTAATAATTTTTGCCATTTTCTTCAATTGACTCCTCCCAGGTTTGTTATTTTGAATCTTGGTGCTGTTTTTGCAAAGATATCTTAAATGCTTTGCTGTAAATTTGAGGTACCATATTTGGCATATCCTTCAGAGTTGGTCTAGAAACAACTTTGAGCAGGGGGACTTTATTTTCTGTTTTTATACTATCATCAATATGATCCTGATCCTTACCTAAGACATCAGAAGCTGTCTTAATGTTTAGACAATCCTTGATTTAACACTAGTGATCCATCCAGTGTAGGATAACATTTAGGGCCAGCTCTTCAGAGCTCATCCTTCAGAGCTTGCAGCCCACCTTGTGCAGAAAAGCAGTGAGACAGCTCTAATACAATGTAAAACTTGTGAAATTCAGAACAGATTGGGGTATCTATGGCAGTTTGTGATTGTTCTGTACTAGGGAGAAGGATGAGTGAAGAGGGGAGTCTGGCATGTCTGATTCTGAGCCAGAGCTAGTGAGTATCACTGATCTGACTTACATGGAGCTGCTCAGATGTCTCTTGGTTACCCTCCAGTGTCTAATTCAGTTTCTAAGCTTGAGTTCAGTTTTAGACCTGAATTTAGTTTTTGTTGTTGGTCAAATGAACTTTACAAATGTGTGTGGGAAGTGCCCATGGAATTTGCACATCAGGTGTCTCGTGTAAGAGCTAGTTTGGACCTGCCAAGTTTATCTGCTTCAGGTTCACCAGCAGATATGATAGATTTAATTTTGCAATAACACACTGTGTGACTTTTTTTGTAACTTTAGATTTGAGTCCTCATGCTCCATGATTACTGAGGAGAAAGTGTATAAATTGTTAGTAACTTCGTGCCTGATAACTTTTTGAGTGTTTCTATATCTTTATGAAATATCAAAACTTCTGCTGATTGGATGTTTCCAATTTGATGTAAAAGGGAAACAAAACAGTAGTTCAGACAAAATCAATGCCTGTGCAAAGTACATCATTCTACTGAAAGGATTCATTGAATATCATAAATGGATTTTATTTATGGAATAATCAACTGAAATAGTCCAAAGGTTTTTAGTTTTATGTTGGAACAAAAAAGTTTTTGGACTGCATTGTAAGCCATTTTTAGTAACCTTCACTGTATGTTCTGTATTTAAGCAGTATATAGGAGTATGGGCTTTCTAATCAGCAGAATTCCAGACTTGAAGCACAGTTTTCTCATGCTTCAGACTTGTCAAAACTAGTATTTGGTGCACGGGAAAGAACAGTTCAGTGAATCTCAGGATACAGCCAATACATTTTCATGTTTATTAAGTGTATTGTCTGAACATATTTGTGCAGCTACTTGTATAGCTACCATAATGTCTAGTGTCAATGCTGGAGTTTTTGGTATTGAGAAGAGGACAGCTTTTGGGGGTATTGAAGTCAAGTTGAAGTCGCTTGTAGGTTGAGTTTTAAATAAATGAAATGCCAAAATATTTGCCTTTTAAAATAAGAAAAATAAGATTAAAAGCTCATTGGTTGAGATAGAAACAGGGAGACAGCAATTAGTCATAGGCAAAGCAGACTCAATTTGGGGAAGATTCATTTATTGCCAATTAATTGTAACAGTAGGGCAGTGAGAAATAAAACCAAAACCATATTCTCTTCACGTTCTGGCTATAAGTCCAATTTTTTGTCCTTGAAATGACAATAGGCAGATTCTCCTTTGTCCTTTTTATGAATATTTTTAATGCTTTTTCTTTAGCCTACTTTTCCCTCTGAAGCACCTTCTGGGATGAAAAACCACCAGCTGTATGTTTTGTTGTTTTCTGTAAATGGAAATGGTTGGGTTTTCCCTGTCTTCCTTTATTTTTGTGGTTCAGCACTTTCTTCTCCCTAGTTATCTCAATGGGGTAATGCTGTGGTGAGGAACCCCAACTCATCTTGGTAAACTTCAGTGATAATGGGGGTTGACTGGCAATTGAGAAGATCTTGAGTGTTGATTCTGGTTTGGGACTGGATTTAAATGCTTATGTTCTCTGGGTTTAATTCCCTGTTTGTGTTTTTAGCTTTGGGTATATTGTATGGGTTGCTGTATTGCTTCATAAATCTTTAAGGGAGGATAAGGCAATTAAGTATATTTTTCAAAGCTTTGGTTGGTTTGTATGGGTTGCTGTATTCATAAATCTTCAGGGGAGGATAAGACAATTAAGATATTTTCTGTCTTCAGAACTTTGGTTAGTATTCTATGAGATTTGCTGCCAGCTTTGTTTTTATGGTTTTATGTACCTGGTTACAATTGCTGAAAATTGAATTGCAGTTTGAGCACATCTGTTCTCAGTGTTATATGTGATAAACAGAAAGTTCTCTTTGTTATTTGAGTTCTTTGAGTTCACATACAGCTGTTTGTTGTCACCTGGTGGAGCCACTGATGTGCTATCAACTGTCCTACATGATTGTACTTAATGGGTGTAGTTTATGATCTAATACTTGTTTGCATCTAGAAAAAAAAATTGCTTCAGGAAAATATTCTACTTGTTCATTTGTTTAAAAATCCAATGAGCTTATTGACTCTTCTGTGTTCTTGCAGTTCAACTTTGTGGGAAAACTTTTGGGTCCACGTGGGAATTCTCTAAAGCGCTTACAGGAAGAAACACTGACAAAAATGTCTATTTTGGGAAAAGGTTCTATGAGGGACAAGACAAAGGTAAGACCTTAGTGTCCTACTACAGTGTTTAATGCCTGGGTTTTGCCACTTCCTAAAATCTTGAAGGCTTGAAGATGAGAGGGATTTTTTTGAGTAGAAGGTGATAATGTAATTCATAATATAGATAATGCAAGTTTACAGAATTAGGTATGAAAAAATTGTTGGTAACTTTAAGAGCAAATATGACAATTCAACCAGAAAATAAAAATGAACTAAACTTGCTCTAAGGTAGGATGAAAGTCTCCAAACTGTTTTAAATGACACTTGGTGAACTTCCACAGTTATTGTAGAATGTGTCAAACTGACATTTCTTCTGTTGATATATTACATGTTTCTGTATCAAAACAAGATGTCATGGAGTAGGAAGGCCCCTGAGGATTTTTTCCTAATGGTCTGCAGTATAAAGTTTTTTTACTAAAATCAGAAGCTCAAGCTGAAAAGTTCATATCCTAACCTGAGTCAGAATCCTGGGGAAGTTTTTACAGGTTTCCATTTGAAACATTTGAACTTCTCTTGTTTCAGTTGGTAATGAATTAATTGTTCAAATATTTATTTGGCTTTTTCTTGATTTGAGATGCTAGTCAAAACTGCATCTATCACTTCCCTGGGCAACCTGGGCCAATGTTTTATCACTCCCACTGTAAAAGCCACATTTTTTCTTCTATCTAGTCTAAATCTCCCATCTTTTAATTTAAAACCATTACCCTTGTCCTGTTAAAATCCTTTTTCACCAGGCACTGCTCATGAAATTGTGACTTTTCTGTTGCTTATTGTTGTTATTAGGTAAGTTGACAACTATAGAAGTGAATTTTCTGAATTCTCTGCATGTGTAACTGCACAATGGTTTGGTTTTTTTTTTGCCCTTTAAAAAAAGGTCAGGGAGTACTTGATAGCATGTGTATGTACTAGAAAACAGTGTATGGGGAACTCCACTGATGAAAACATGAATCATCCAGTGCTAGATGACAGTTCATAGGTCTTGAATAATTGCTTGAAGTACTTCAGTGACAAACAGTTCCTGTTACAACTAAATACCCAACAGCTATAATATTTGTTAGTTACTTTCTACTTCTAAGATCCATTGTTTGTGTTGACAAGGTAATGGTTTTGCTGATGAAGCCTAATCCTGCTGACTCGATCCTCTTAATATTTTTGCTGTGGATGCTCTAACAGTTGACTAGATTGTGCTGATTTTTTTTTAAACATCTCCATAGTCTAACACAAAGTACAATTAAAAGAATGTTATAAGTAGCAGAAACAGATTGTTGCTTCTGACCTTCAACCCATAATTAAGGGGTGTGTGTGGGTGACTGAAACTATAATTTTAGTAATCTAAAGGATGAAGTACTTAACTGCTTGCTAAATACAATAAGGATCAGGAGAGAACTCTTTAGGGCTTTTTTTTTTTTAGTAGCAGAATTGCTAAGAATATAGTATAATATCTGGTAATGCCATGAAATTATTTCTAATGGCATTTCAGTCTCTTGGAATACACCTGTCAGACACACATGGGAAGGGAGGAGCCTGTCTGAGACTAACAAATGGTGTCCCTTAGGTCTGTGAATGTTTGGTCTGTGAATGCAAGTATTTGAAAACTGAGCTCTGCTCCACTAAATTGAAATTGTAGTTCTTCAGTCATGTTGAAGTGGGTTAGATGAAGCAGAATAAAAAATATCTAGTGGACTCTCGGGTTTTTGTCCTGCTTTGTCTTGTATGCTGTTCGTTGATGTCCAAGTAGCAAGGTGCTCTGTAGGATGTACTCATGGGGTGGAAATTTTAATGAGAAGAAGAAAACAGAAGTATCTAAGCAGAGCAATAATACTAAGATAAAAATAATATTGGTAAAACCTTGCTCTTGTGGAATATTTCCACATCAAACCTATTTCTAGAGACTTTTGAGAAAAGAGGCTTTAAGTTCACTTATATTTCATGGTGTCTTCTATGTGAAACTGGTGCTGTTGAGAACTCATTTGACCTTGTGCTGCAGTTCTGTATGTGAGCAGAAGCTGATGGGTCCTATTTTTGGTGTTATTTGTCACCTACTGGTGATAAGCAAGCTGATAGTATTCTGATATTTTAGCAACAAGATTCATTTGAACTGTATCAAGAAAGTATGTAACTATACCTTTGTCAGTTCTTGACATCTCAACGTGAATAATCAGTATGTGCAAATGCCTCTGAAGCAACTTTAACACTTGCATTAAAATGTCTAAAATAAGGTGAAAAAACCAAATTTTTTATCTTCTAGGAAGAAGAGTTAAGAAAAAGTGGGGAGGCAAAGTACTTTCACCTAAATGATGACCTGCATGTTTTAATTGAAGTATTTGCTCCACCAGCAGAAGCATATGCCAGAATGGGACATGCATTGGAAGAAATCAAGAAATTTCTCATTCCTGTTAGTACTTTAATTTTCTTGGTAAAAATTTTGGTAGGCTGAAGTAAGAAACTGTCTCTAATACTAACTTGCTTTTTTTCCTTTCCCTGTGAAAGAAGTAGTTGAATTTACAAGTTCTTAGTCTCATATAGACAGTTATTGGGTACATGCACATTTGTCCACATAATCTCACCTCATGATATGGCCTATAGTAAAAAAGCAATTTAGTCTTGCTTAGCTGGTCATGTGCAAAGTATTTAAGTTCATAGAAAAGTGTAAAAATCTGTAAAATATGGAAAAATAACTTTGCTTTTTAACCTGCTTAACACAGGGTTTTCTGTGTTATTGATACACCTGAAGCATCAGCATTGGATTGTTTCACTAAGAATAAATAAATTTGAAGCTGTAGTATTGTTTTCACCCATAATCCTGGTTCCGTGCTGAGAATTGATAAAATTTTCTATCTTTTCACAAAGCTAGTGATATGTGGGTTAATGTGTACTTCAACTTATGATATATAGATGTATACAATGAGATGTCATTTCCAGTGTAAGTTTGTACTTCAGCTTTGGACTATGTATAGACAGTGGTGTTGCAGGGTGTCTTTGTACACAAGATTCCTTTATTTGCTTCTCATGTAAGGACCAGCCTTGATTGCTTTGTGGTATTGAACTGCTTGGAACAATCCAAGCTGTCTTAAGAAGCTGAGGCATTTGAGGTGGTGTTACTGTGTGTGAAATTTCAAGCTGTAGTAGCTCTTCAGTGAATGTTCTATTTTTATTGCTTATCAAATGAATAGAGAAAGCAAAGCATCCTCAAGGTGTGTTTACTTCTGTTTATTTTTACTGCTGAAAATGTTATTCAAGTATTAGTCTTGATTTGTGTCAGATCTTGGAAATATGAGAGACTTAGCTAAGGAAACTTTGCTAAGGTGTGTATCTGAGTGACAGCTCAAATATTTGAGAGACTGTAGTTAGTGTAGCTGTATTTGGGAACAGTTGGAGATACCTGCTCTGTGGCCATTACAGCCTGTTGGGGGTAGAAGTGCCAGCTGTGAAGCAGTTAGTGCTGATGCCCTGATGGTTCTACTGTATGCATTTAGTTCATACAAAACCCAGTCCAGATCCATAAAAATTCCCCACGTGACTGGAGTTGAAGAAATTCCTTGAGTTTCTTGTCTTTTTTCTAAAAGTTAGTTCATATGCCCTGGTACTGTTCCATGGCACAAACCAAAG
>JAOXNG010000012.1:152714630-152725516 GCA_028566535.1 Scolopax minor
ATCCCAAACCCAAAGCACACTACCACACCAGCTGCCAGTAAGACAGTCAGTTCTGTCCCAGCTGATACCAGGACAGGCAAGAATTAAGTCAGTCATGTAGTAATGTCATTTTCTCTTCAATTATAAATTATCTAAAATAGTTTTAAACCAATAAATACTCAGGGTGATCTTAGCTTCACTCTTTTGTGGAATTTTATCTAAATGCTGATATAAAAGGGGAGAGATTAGGACTTAGGGTAATTGCTGGCTTCTACAGTTTTCTGCAGTGTTTTTTGGCTTCCACACTTGCCTATTACCACTCTAGATTTCTTTCAGTAACAACCATTGTACCATTGGGTTAAACATGGTGTTTCTCAGTTGCTCTGCTTGAACATCTAACACTAATTGCTACCAGTCCAGATCACACCAAAATGTGATACATTCAAATACCTGTAAGTTGCCTGCAAACCTTAGAGCTGACCAGTCAAGCTAATCTGAATTGAGGGAAATGACAAATTTTAAGTATACTTCTGTTTATTCAGTGCCTCTAGTTCACTGTGTTTATTAAGGTTTTGGGAAGGGAAAAGTACATACTGCAACCTTTATTTATCTAAAAGCATAAAAAGATAACTGCCCATGTAGTTATTCCTAAGTATGTTAAAAACAGTGTTACAAATGCCATGAGGCATTATTCTTCGCTGTTTGTTTCAACAGTGACTGATTCAAGACATAAAACTGCTTTAGAAGAGGGAAGACTGCTCACAAAGACCCTGTGGTTTTAAAGGTTTTGGGGAGTTTAGGTTTCTGAGCTTGTGGTGGTTATTTAAGAACTATGTCACTTGATATAGGTTGAAAAGAGGACTGAAAGCAACCCACCTTGAAATCTGGCAGGGTCTGTTGTTCAATTGATGCATAAATACAACTAAATTGTTTTAAAATCCTTCAAATCTTTAAATCCTTGATTTTGTGTGGCTCCAGAGGCGCCTTGGTTCTGAGAGAATAGCTGATTTCTATTAGGTAGTTCTTAGCAAGACCCTTCTTGTTTTTCCAGTAGAACTCCATTTTTTGGGCGTATTCTGAAACTGTGGCTAGTAGTCACAGAAAAGATGATGACATTCTTGTTTAGAAGAGGAGGCTTTTCATAAAGAGCTGAGTATATATATTTGAAATTAGCTTGCGGAGGTGTTGCTGTTGGTATTCCAAAGCTAATTGCTATCATTTTGTTTGTGATGCTCAGTGTTTTAAATTTACATTGTTAACTTTGTCAGCAATCATGCATTTCTAGGGTGTATAAATATGCATTATATGCAAAACAGTGTCTGTTACTGTTGCTTTTCAAGATGTAATGGCTCTGGATTTTAATGCTAGTAGCTGTTTGTATTTCATGCTCTGGCTAATAAATCAAAACAATCTGCAGCAGTTGAATTTCAGTGCAAATTTTGTTGAGTATTTTGCAGTTGTCACTTATGAACACATGATACATACAAGCTCATTGGAGGTCATGATTCTGCGCAAATAAAGCCTCAAAAGTATTAGCATAAACAGGCTAATGTATCTTTTAACTGAAAACCCCTGCCATGTGTTTTCTTCCATAATTTTTACACTCATATTACTGCATTTTCTGCAGTTTTCCTGGTCTAGTACTTCAGGTTTTGATAATTTTCCTTTTTTACCTGTTAATATTTGACATAAAATACTCAAAAGTGTCTCAATAGCTCAGATATTTTTAGTTGTGAGTCTAATGTACATGCTTCAATTTCCTTTTAAAACTGCTTTACAGAAATCTGGGCTGAAACCTCAGTAAATAGGAATAAAACAATTCCAGTATAATGATGGAAAAAAATCTTTAAAGAAAACAATCTTAACACAAGTGTATTATGTGCTGCATTTTTAAAATTGGAAAAGGTTTTTAGAATTCTCATGATGTTGACATTAGTAGATTACTTCACTATTTAAGAAATGTTAGGATTACTTTTAATTTGTAGTAATTAGTGCTTTTTAGATACAGAAAATAATTCTTGTTTTCTTCATGGCTTAGCTACTAAAATGACTATAACTATGCCTCAATGTTTTGTAAACAAGTGGAAATGCATTTAAAAATATGTTTAGAGACCTGTTGGGAAAAAAAAAACTTAAAGGTGTTATAGCAGTACAAAAAATATTAACATGAAATTTTAATTTCTTTTTTGATTCCTCAAGTATTTATTTCTTAAAATCAGATTATTCATTTTGTGTGATTGGTTTAATTTTACTTAGGTGATTTTACACAATCTTAAACTGGGTGCTTTGCCACAATATAATTATAAAAGGATGAGTATTTGGTAGGATTTAGGATTTTTCCCTTGACTGATTACACAGGTGAAAATGAGCAATGGATAGGTCAAGTAAGATCTTTTGAGGAGTCCTTAATAGAAAGAAAAACTCATTAACGGTGAATATTTTGAAATATTAAAAGCTTTATTGTAGTCATTACTGGTAACTTTTGGAATTGGTCTGTTTGGAATTAAGCTTCAATTTAATTACAGTAATTTTTTTTTTTTTTTAAAAGCATGCTTTAAGCTTGGATGATGGAGGTAACAAAAAGGAAGGACAGTATTCTGTTGCTAGGCCTTAGCAGAATGCTATGGTAGTGCTGCTAAATATATTGTCTTTGAGGACAGACCCTGAGTAATCAGACTTCCAAATCTTACAAATTAAAGTTATTATTCATTTGGAAATAATATTTCAAATGTCTTGCATAATGAACTTTCTACTGGTTTCATTAAGAGATGCCATGATAAGGAAGAGGGATGACATAGTCTCTGACTAGAGAAGGGACAGCATCATACATTCACACTTGTAGGAGACAGGGAAGAATATATGTGTAGGGAAGATTTATTGTCCTTGGTGTGGGATGGAGAAGAACTTTCTTGGAAGCCAATGTCGGAGTTGAACAAGAGAAGCATGAGAAATAAGGTTTCATCAGTTCAGAATATCTTTTTGTCACAAAACACATTTTGTAGATGAAGATTCGTCACTATTTTGCTGGTTGCCAGTCGACATACAATATTTGCTGCTGATAATTGAAAATTGCAATTTCTTTCTCTTATTCTGTTTCGCAGTACTTTGTTGCTTTCAAGGGAAGAAAAATCATGCTTCTTTCTGTTGATGAAGAAATATCTATTTAATTGGACAACTTCAGGAAAGAGATGGTTTCAGGAAAACTTTAAATTGGCCTTACTTGTTTCTCCCGCTTGTATTTTATTTTACAAGAGAAACTGGTAGCTGCAAATTGCACTTTTAAGCACAATTTTGGCATCACTTAGTTGACAGTCAATGAAAAATACAGTTTAGTAACCATTAGAATTTGAGGTTTATCATGGTGTGTCAGGTGCAATGTGCTTGGAACATACATGCTGATGAAAGTTGTAGAGCCCACATAAGCCCAGCAAACAAGACTTAGCAGGAAAATGGATTGAATTATCTTTAAGACAAGAGACAGATCTGCCTTATTGTATATGGAGAGGCAATGCTGGAACCTTGCTGGTGTGAGGGACGTTGGGGAAGCCCTGGACAGACCTCAAACATGGTAACACATTGGTTTTGAGATGGTCAGATGATTATGCAGCCTTGAAAATAATTAAATATAATCTTTCTTTAAACAAATACATTCCTTATTGGCACTTACATTGCTTTTTAATTATAATAATGTAAAACTAGGATGGAATATTTACTCTCAAGTGCCCATCAATTTCAATTGTTGGGTAAAGGAATCAGGTTTATAGGAAACTGATAAAAGTTGCAGTATTCTTTCAACCATTAGAAAGACAAGGTGTGATGTATATCTCACTGAGTAGTGTTTCTAAAGGCAGAATGGGGATACACTGTCTGTGTGGTTTTTGTAAATGATGGGCAATTGGAGGCAGGGCTGTTTTCTACTCCAGTTGGTGACAAATAACATCATCTTGGATCTCTACCAACAACTTAGGCAGGACTTGAGAGGGATAATCAACAATTAAATGGAATAATACCCACAACTCTTTTCACATTGCAGTGGACAGTCTAAAGATTTTCACTGATTTCTGTCAGTTCTTCATTATTCTCTGTCCTGAGTTGTCTGGTCTGTTTAGAAGCAAAAGGAATAAAATGCATCCTTTTCCAATATAATCTGTTGGTTTGCATCTCTGTTCTTTGTTTACCAGCTGGAATATACTTGTGCACACTTAGTTTAAGACTTCCGGTTAAGTTTCCTCTAAGTTTACTTCACTTTGCCCAAACTGCTTTGCCAACCAGACAGGTGTGTTGTGGGGATGGCAGGGGCTTGGTTCTCATTCACAGCCTGAACCAAAATGCTGGTGTTTGGGCTGCCTGCGTGTTTTTTTTTTTTCCTGCTGGTGCTTTCTTGTTCAATGTAGCGGATTTTTGAGACATAGCATTTTTTGTATTTAGGAATTGATTGTTGCTGAATTCTACTCCTGGTTTCAAGGTAAAGCTGCCTGTGGTTTGTCCTGAGAAGAAGCCTTGTTTGTACTGTGTGCTTCACTCACTTCTGCCACTTGCCATTTACTTTCCCTGTCTGAATGGGTTCAGACAGCAGTAAGTGGACACTTCAGAACCATTAGCTTCAGGGAAATCTGTATAGTTCTCTGCCTGGTAGGTAGCACCAGAATGCAGATGCCTCTGTGGGCATTTTAATTGATTCAGAAGTGAAATTTATCACAGCTTCTGCCATAAAAAGTAGTTTCTAAATAGTGATAGCTAAGGGAATCCTTGAGGGGGCACTCTGCCTTTTAAGATTATAGGTAATAGACTTGCTATTTGTATTACCCATATGAGAGTACAATGGGATATAATTTAAGAAAGATTGCATCATTTTTCTATATTTTATTAAGCTTTTACTTATAGGTCTCAGTTGTTTTGAGATCATTGTCTGTTTTACAGATATTAACTGAGATGCAGGCATGAGAGTATGTATGGATAGCTTCTTCTAAGAAGTGACAGAATTGGGTGTTAAAAATCTGTGTGACAGAAAAAAAAATACGGATCTCCTCTTGATATCCTGGTTTTATGTTATCCTGCTGTTAGCTGGGTTACAGAATATTCATTGTAGCGATCCACAGAAGCATTAAGAACATACTCAACTCAATGTTCAAGAAAACTGTGTACATATGAGGAGAACATTCACTAAAGTGATAGTTACGAGGCTCCCTGCCATACTACTTCTGTTTCAAACACAGAAATGGCATAATGCTGATTCTAAAGATGCCTATATCAAATCTAAAGGGCTGGGGCAATCACATTCATTAATCACAGTATATTTTGACTGCCTTTATGGATTTTTGGAAATACAATAGAAAATTTACACTGTGGTTGCCTGTGGTAGGCTTGTCCCAAAAATAGCCTAAAGACCTCTTCTTGGAAGCCTGCCATCAGTCCCAAGAGAATATCCCAACATCTCTATGCAGAATTAGCTAATAGTTAATATAGTATAAAGGTAAGGCATATAGGTATATTATATATATTGTGTATAAAAAGTTAGAGTTCCTTAAGTCTTAAACATTTCAAGAGCAGTTACTATTTTTTTTATACAAACTTGTTCTTCTATTATGGTTCATCAAGATTTTCAGAAAGAATCAGCTTAACAGAAAAGCTTAGTAAATACAGGTCATATTCTATAAGACCTTTGAAGTCTTATGTTGAAAACCTCTAAAGTATTTCTAGATATTTGTCACAGCACAGTGGTTTTAAGAAAATGGTAGGAAACTTCAGAGTCCTCTGTTTTAGTAGATAAAAAATCCTTCCCTAGGGCTTTAATTCATCAGTGATGCAGTGCTAAAATCTGAGGTTGCCCTTCTCTCTTAGGGTACTTCTTGGATTGAGAAAACAGGCACTTCCTCCTGGCCTTATTTAAGCTTAAGCCTCACTTCACAGTTCCTTTAAGCATTGTAGAATTAATGCCCAGACCTCAGCAGTTAAAACTGATGTGATTGTCAAGTTTAATGTTGTTTGCTAATCCTCCTATGCCATTGGGTGGTTTCAGATTTTCATGTTGTCTTGGAAAATCAAAGCCATTTTTTTCTTTGCCATCTCTGCTTCTTTCTTGTCAGCCCAAAGACATTGTGCTGGAATGGGAATACCAAAGTAGTTAAACATGAGTAAATATAAGCAAGAGCCCTATATGTACAAAAGACCTGATTCACAGCTGACACTCCGGTGCTTATAGATTTGTGCTGTTTATGGTTAGGAAAATACTTGACAACTCACCTGACTATCATGCAATGGAATTATCCATCTACAAAGCAGACAGCACAGAATTTTCAGGCACTCACCTGATCTGCAGAAGCTGCTTGCAGACAACTGGAGAAGTAAAGAAAAATTAAGCAAAGCAAAATGATGAAAATGGCCCCAAGAAGACATTTCACAGGCGTGTTTAGTCTTGCTGGTTTAAGAAGAAAGGGATTCGTGGTATGTTTTTCCCTTGTTCTGAAAGGAGGGAGGCATGTGAGATAAAATACCTGGTTCTTGGGTTTGCTCTCCTTTCTACAAGAGCTAATGAAAGGAATAGGTGGAAAAGGGTTTCCTTTCCAGAGTAAATCTATTAAAGGGAAATCCAGAGTTTGAATAGTCTTCAGTCAGAATTCCAAGATGCCAGATGTTTTAAAAGCATCCTTGATATCAAACCTTCTGTGCAGAGGAAGAATTATTTAATGGAGCTATTTAATTCCTCACAATAAAATTGACCTCTATTTCAGTTAATGGATTAAAATGTACATTGTACAAAGAAGTTTGATATTGCAGGTTCCTTTGACGAGGCTTCCTTTTAGCAGGTGATTGCTTTGGAAGAAACTTCTGTAAGCTGTCACTTCATATATGCTACTAGATTTTTCTGTATTTCCTCCCCAAAAACCCCTGTTATCTTGATTTTTTTTTTTTTAATTATTTTTTATTGTGAGTTCCATGAGCTATGCAGACTGTTACAGGGGAAACAAAAGTGTTTTAAAATGTTTTCTTTTTTTACCCAAAACTCCTTACAGCTGTCTGTATGTACTCTTTTCTTTGGGTCATAGCCTTTACTTTGTCTTATCCAAAGTTTTGCATTTTGTTATATAGAATTGAATTGAGGGAATGTTGATGTTCATAGAGCACAGATTAAATTGGTCAGAGTAGAGAGTATTGAATTGCACCAGGCAACATTACTTCACATTATAGCTTGTGCTTTTTGGAGAGATTATTTATTTTGAAGGGGTTGTCCATTAATAAAGATGGGTCATGATATACTTTCAGGATAAGTAAAAGATTTTTCCTTTCTGATGCTTTGCAGTTTACATGCTGTAAAATGAGTCATTTTTTTGTTTATTAGATACTTTACATCTACGAAATGATACCCTGCAAGAGTCATTCTGACAGGACAGACATGGGGATAGGTCTCAGCTGCTATAGGATTCTAAACTTGATGACAGCCTTAAAATAAATAATCAAATACTGTGTGGAAGGATACTGAATGTCAGTTTTAAGTTGGTTGTCAGAATAGAGACTATTTTATCACTGGCTGCTGCATGGCAAAATTTTGTTGTTTTCTTATGCTTTGCACTTTTTCTGGGGTCCTCATCACATGGACTGACAAGCCACAGGTAATATTTTGGTTCTATCAAGATATTTCTCTGTGGGTATTCATAGTGCATTCTAGCTAAGTTTTTGGTTAGGAAGGCTTATACTAACAGTAAAAAATACTCATCCACACTTTTTACATAAGCATTTGCACCCATCAGAACTGTATACTTTCTGGCCTGAATTATTTTGTAGGATTTAAGACTTTTTAGTTTAAAAAAACCCAAACAAACCATCAAATGAACCCAAAACCCAAACACTACGAAGGGTTGTTGTCTTGTGTCAGTTCAGAAGTAGTTGTGATGTATTACTTCATATAAATGCTTTACCTGTTAATTCAAGTTAAGGCTGTAAATTGTTTTTTCTCTGGCTTTTATTTTGTTTGCAATCTATCTAATGTTAGAAACATTTTGTCAATATTAGAAAATACTTGCTAGTGATCATTTATTAGTGTTTTCCTTCATAATCAGAAGGTAAAGACTTATTCTTGTCAGTTTGTAGAGAATTTTCATCAATACCTTCAGCCCTGGGTCTGGTTGTGGTTAGAAAAAAGGGAAAGAAACAACTTAAAGAATTGCTTTAGCACAAATTGCTAAGTTTGTGCTACAAACATCTCTAATAGACTTCAGTTTTTACATAGTTGACAGAACTATACAAAGCTACGTGAAATATGAAAGCCTAATGGAAAATTAGTATGTAATAAGGCTTCTCCTTCAGTTTCCATTTGGGGGTCTTAATATAAATAGAAATGCTGTTACAAAATGCAGGACTGTTTTAGGCCATGGCTATGGTATTCCTACATACTTTTGAATCCTAACAATTGCAATTTTCTGTATTTAATTTAGCTACTGTTGTTTCTTCTCTTCCTATTAAAATGATAGCATTTACATACGTGCACACTTGTCTTTGTAGACACTGGAACCTACATGTATAGTAACTATATAACCCTCTGGTCAGCAACTTGCTTGTCCTTCATTGTATTTTTATCAGTGAATTCAAAGATGCAAAGCAAAATACTGGGCAGCAGTAGGTAATGAAAAGAAGTTTATATGACACATGGTTGGTTCAGTACCTGCACCTCCTATTCTTTTGTTGGCATGTGTAAGATCTTCAGCCTTCCCAGCTATAAGTATAACTTTAAATATACTATTCTCACATCTGCATTTACATTGTGGACCAGGGGCTCAGTACTGAAGGAAAAAAAAACCCTAAAGCAAATATGATTTAATTTATCTTCTAATTTATGAATAAACAGGACCTAAGCCATGTCTTGTCCTACACATGATGCTCACCTTTGTTACCATAGGGCATGTCTATATCCTTCAAGCCTTCTTCTTTTCAGAGATAGAATATGTAATGATAACCATTGCTTTGTAAAATATAACTATTTTTTGTTGTTCTTCCTGCTTTCCTTCTGTACAGTGGAGCAGATTACTATGACTATGGCCACGGACTGAGTGAAGAAACTTATGACTCTTACGGTGAGTATCTTTCTGAGCTGACTTACTACAGAAGTAGACTCTTGAAAAAATAATCAAAGAAATTCTATGAAGGCAAGCTTCAGCTCTGCAGCGGGTAACAGCTGTTCAGGGATTCTGCACTGTCACAGAGCTCCTTATGTGGTTGTTGAGAAAAATACCAAAGGAGGTTTCTGTGGTCTAACATAGTTATATGAAAATAACGTCATAGAAATAAGAAATATGTAAATCATACTTCAGATACTCTTCTCACACCCATTCAATGAGATTTGAGGGGGAAAAAAAATGGGAGTGTAGGACCTTTTTTTCAGGAGCTCTTTGCAGCTGGAAGCAAATGCCTCTAGTGTGGCACAACTGGCCTTGAATGTTGCTATGAGGTAAAAATATATCAAAGTTCTCACCTGAATCAGGGCCTAATGGAGTGCATCTTAGACTTGCAGGGTCTTTTTGTGTTTGCTCATTTTCATGCATCAGTCTTGTGAAGTCGAGTAGGGAGTCATTATGTAAAGGTTATGAAAGTACTTTAGGTAGCTAATGGACAAGAGGGCAGGGGGTTACTCATACGGAGACAAAACAATGCTTAATGAAGCAAAAAACATATGCCAGTGGTAAAGATCACATTTTTTAAGCTAGAAGTGTGCTAGTGACAGGTTTAATTAAAGAAATCTGTTACGGATTAGAAACATAAAGCATGTTAAAGGGCACCTTTGCTTAAGGGATAAATGTTAAATCTCTGGCTGGAGATCACAGGAATATAATCTAGATCACTCAAATATCAAACATTTGATTGTTAATAAAAAGAGTTGTAATCCTACGGAATGGATGCTTCAGTGATTTTTAGAGCTCCACTTAAAATTTTCCATGTTGTATTTCTTGAACTCCATTTGGAGTTTCATCAGGAAGCATTTCCTGTTGAAAAGTAAAATGACCTCAACTAAGTTGTTGTGATAAATGTACCTAATACAGAAGTTCAATGTCATCTGCTTAAACTAATTATTTTCCTTAAGGGAAAAGTCAGCTCATCAAAAGAAGAGGTCACTTGAAATTCCTCTGTCCCCCAGCATTTTGAGTTGGTCTTGATAGATCTATTGCTTAAATCTTTATTTCAGCATTAAACTATACCATCTGCTATTATAAGCCTGATATTTCTGAGACTTTCATGAATGCAAAATTGATGGGGGGGGAAAAACATAGAAACTGTTTAATGTAGACAGAATTGATTGATGGGGAAAAATGTGGATTGCAGTATTTAAAGCTGAAAATATGCTTTTGCATTTAAGTGCTTTTGCATGTAAAATTTGTTTTCTACTTATCAAAGCACAGGCACTTGGAATACTAAGGGATGTATTTACTCAGTTTGAGAGACTATAAATACCTTGAAGATTAAGGGTTACAGCCACTGAAGTTAAAGCATATAACAATTTATAAGTGTATTATTTCTTAACTAGCTGACCTTCAAGTACATCCTTAAGTGCAGAGTTAAATACTAATAATCAGCCTTATAATATGTGAAGAACATTAGGTGCCTTGAACTAAAAGTAAAACTGCATGGTGAGCAGATCACAAAATGACAGTCACAGAATGGTAGGGGTTGGAAGGGACTTTCTGAGATCATCTAGTTCAACCCCACTGCAGGGTCACCCTCAACAGCCTGGACAGGAATGCATTCAGGTGGGTTTTGAAGGTCTCCAGAGAAGGAGACTCCACACCCTCTCTGGGCAGCCTGTTTATTCTCAAAGTAAAAAAGCTTTTCCTTATGTTGAGATGGAATTTCCTGTGTTCACCTTTTGTGTCTGTCACACTGGGTGCCACTGAGAAGAGCCTGACCCCATCCCCTTTGCA
>JAOXNG010000012.1:152744221-152757687 GCA_028566535.1 Scolopax minor
AAATTAATTGAATTTATAGCCATTTAAAATAGGTTCACAGGTAAGAAAAAAAGCAAACGAAAACACCACCTTCTCTCCACACACCCCCCCCCCACCCACCCACCCACCTTTTGCCCCACACCCAGCTTCTCCAGTATCATATGTGAATTTTGAATACAAAGGCTATCTCAAACTCTCCTGAAGAGGCCCACAGGTTAGTGGCAGTGACATACTCCTGCCATCCAAGCAGGTCACGCAAAGTCTTTCAAAACAGGCATCTCTGATGACTTAAAACCTATGGAAGGCAGTAACACACCACCAGCCTCCTGTTTATAGCAGAAATTTGTGGGCTTCACAAGAACTGTTTAGATACCCCTTCTTCGGATGCCTTTTACATTTACCAATTCTTTAATCAGGTGTAGCAAAATTCCTCTATGGCCAAACCCTCCACCACTTCCTAAGCCTCTGGTGAAGCTGGTTGTTTGTCTTTTATATGTCCAGCAACTGCCTTAAATTTTCACCCTGTACTGCCCCTTTGGAGAAGGAAGCAAACCATATTGCTAAACCTTGGAACATTCATCTGGAGCCAGGTATTTATTATCTCAGTTCAGGTCCCCGTTGACTCCGTGGGTTGCACAGCATTTGATTCATATTTGGATTGCTGCCTTTCCTGTTTTCTGGGGGATTTTTTCTCCTTTTCCTTTTTTTTTTTTTTTCCCTTCCCCTTTCTGGAAGCATCCCAAGTTATTAGCACCAGCAAACTCCGTCCTTAACCAAATGTTGCTCCTCAATGAAAATGTATCTGCAGTGATGACAGCAGAAGAGCACCCGCAGCAGCAGTATCAGAGCAAAGGGCCCTATAAGATGGTGGTTGCCAGGCTTCAAATAAGATATCAACCTTCCAGCTTTGCCACACAAGGCTGTTTAAAGGCCCTGTGGTGCAGGAAGCCTAAATCCCATCTCCATTCCAATAATCTGAATGACTGCACAGTTTGTTTAGCAAAGTTCCTGATGCTGCAATGCTTTCGTGTGATTTTTCCTTCCTCCTGTTGAGTTCCTGTGTGGCATCACTGTCTGGTGTTACACAGCTGCTTCTCACTACCCCAGAGATAGCTGCACTTCAGCAGAAGACAAAGCTGTTCTTCAAGCATGTGAAATTCCCTGGGAGTACAGAGATCCCAATCTTCTGCCTTATTTGACTTTAAAATCTTTTTCAGACATCTGCAGATTTAAGAGCTGTGGTTTGGATATTGGTAGAGATGCATCCTTAAATTATTATATCTCTGCAGAGGACTAGTTCTTTTCACCTGCCCCCACCCAGAAAAATAATTTAGTGAACTCTTCTAGAAGAGACAGACTTTCAGGCTTACTAAATCAAACTAAATGTTTGCAATTAAATTTCAGTGTGCTGGAGGTCATTTGTATTTGAAAATGAAAAAAATCCTTAAGATTCTACCAGATGTGTTCCTCTTGCCTGTTCATGGGATGAGTTATGTTTAATTTGGGTTTGTGTTTATTCCTACTGTATTTTTTCAGCTGACTTCCACAGTTTATACCAGAAGAAGATCTGACCTAAGTGTTTTGGTAAAATTACGTAATAAGCAAGCAATCATGATGCAAATGAGATGTTAAAAAAAACCACACTCAAAACATAAACAAACAATAGATATCTATTTTCTCAAGAAGGATAATGCACCATCTTGGCAATTTCACATAACATGGAATGAGGACAGTGAAGAAGTGACCTTGAGGCAGATAACTCCTTCCAGAGCAGCCATTTTTGGTAGCCATGTTGCTACTTCCTGTTGGTGAGAAAAATCCAGCCATGAGCTGTTTCTGTTTGGTGGTATTAGCCAAGGCAATTTAGAAAATTCACCTCCAAAGTACAAGGATCCTAATTTCCCAGACCCTTGGGATCACTCGTTGTGTACCTGCAGTTCACCAAAGAAATGCTCTTCACACAAAGGGTCTGTGTGGATATGAGATTGCCTTTATTTCTGCTTTGTGTTGATTGATGCCACAACCATCAGTGTCGTACCTGGAAACTGCCTACTAAAACTCAATGAGATGGATGGTGCCTCATTTGGACACTGAGCTGGATTGGAGGTGAGAGTATTTTCTCTAGGAATATTTAATGGATCTTCCAATGACAACCAAAACAATTGCTCTTAACCCTCAGCTGACTTTTATTCTATTTCCTACCTATCATGTAAAGTATGTTGCTATAGGACTTTCTATTTAATGTGTATTTCTGACTTGTATTCCCCTATTTGTGGAGAGGTAGGTCCTGAGTTTGTTTTCTTTGTTCTGAAAAGTTTAAATAGTCATTCACTCATTTGAACCAACTCTAATTGCAGTTGTCTCATTACTAACTGTTAAGCAAACACTGGAGTCAAGGGTCACACCAGGCGGAGCGGTTCTGTGGGCACAAGCCAGTAGAGCACAGTAGAAGATGTACATCTGATGCTTTTTTTGCTGCATTTTTTTATGTAGTTGAGAAAAAAGAGTTCTTCTGACCTTTACAGGTCAGACATGTTAAGTTAATCTGACATGTGAAGTCCTACTGCAAGAAATCATTAACCGTTAGCTAAACTACTGTGTTATGAGTGCATTGAGGGCAGCACAAGAAATCTTATTTCTGCTACTAATGTCCATGTTCAGCAGAGGAGGCTCACATGTCCTTTCCCCTCAAAAAAATTGCAAATCCAACAATTCTTTCTACAGCTGGATAAAGGGATCTCAAACCTTATTTAAAAAGCCACAAGAGACAGTGCTTGCCCTCCCTTTCCTTGTGTAAGCATTGTGTCAGCTCTTAGCAGTACTAATTCTAGGAAATCATTGCTGATTTTAAGGTTGAATTTTGCAGTCTCCAACTTACAGCTCTTGTTTTGCCCTTGTTAGCAATGTCAAAATAAAGTCTAGGATGTTTGCATGCAAGCCTATGAAATGAACTAGCCTGGATCTGCTACCAAGTGTTTTCATTTTGTACTAGACAAGTGATGAGAATATTACTCTTTTTGACTACTAGATGCGAATCTAGAAGGTAGCACAGTGATATATTTCCTTCACGTGTGCCAAAACTGACACAGCAGAGAAAGCTTTTCAAGCTGAGGAAGGCTGGCAGAATCTGTCCATAACAGCACGACCACTACAGTGAGAATAGATATTAGGAGAATGAACTGTGGTGATAATACATATGAAGGCTTTAGGGGGAAAAGAAAGCAAACAAAAAAACTATCAAAAACCAAAGGGTGATTCAGATAAAAATGTGTCCTGATATTTAATATCCCCTGCATTGTTCATAAGCTGTCTTTTTCACAGAGCTGTCTGTGCTCCATCACGGGGAACAGCACGGGGGAAGAGGGAGCAGCTCCACCAGTCTAGTGGGACTGAGAGCTGTGCTCAGCAAAGCCAGCTCTTTTGGTCCTTTTAATAAAATGACAGTAATTTGACAGTAATAAACATTAGGCTGTCAGAGTTATGTAGCATTTTGCAAATAATGCTGACATTATCTTATGCTGCATGTCAGAATGTGGGTCCGCTTTATCAGCTGATTAATGGGGAAATTGGGTGAAATTCTTTAAATCTGACAAAAAGGAGCTTGGATTGCACTGGGGATGAGTTGTCTTTTGTTTTCCTCTGTTCTTTTTAAGCTCTGGTAGTGCTTTTTCATCTTCTTTTTGGTTTTTTTATGTTTGGTTTTCTCATTTTGAGCATTTGTGCAAAGCTGTGACAAGTTGAACATAAACGATAATGTTGTCTTAACTACTGAAAGTGCCATTTAGAGAAGCCCCAGAATTATTTTCTAGAAATACACTGTTCTGAAATAGTGAAAGTTGTTTTTTTGGTTTGGTGGGGGTTTAGGGTGGTGGTTTTTTGTTGATTTTGGCTTTGTTTGAAGCACCTTCATGATTACCTTCTGTCTACCTACTCTGACCAATTCTGAGAGTGATAATAACTTGCCCTTTCATCTCAGAATCCCACGGGCAAGAGGACAGGATTATCTTGCTTTCTAGGTGCAAGATGCAAAGGACATCTTGGACAGAGATGGTATAGTCATTCAGTGGCAGAGTCATGATTATTACCTGGATCCTTAGTCCTTTTCCAGATTTGCTGTACTGGACCTCAAAATCTATCTGATTTTGCTGGCATGGGTGGCAATTATGAGTGAATCATGAATAAACATCACTGAGTACTCCCAAGAGACACTTGACACCTTCTACAGGAAATCCAGCAGCCAATATTAAAAATCAATTAGTATTTCCGCAGCACAACCTTTGCCATACAATATACAATGACCTTTACAGGCCAGAGAAGAGTCAGTTTAATGTACTATATAATGCCAGATGGTAATGTCTTTCATCACTTAGGTGGCTTATGATTAAACTCAATTTTTTCAGCCACCAATTGACCTTTATGCATCTCCCGCAATTTAGTGAATGGAAGTTGGTAAAAGATAACAGGGTATATACATCATCTTGTGACAACTTCTTCTTATAACAAGATATGAGTGGGCAGTGAGACGCACACATCTTGGATGAAGTAATTTCAAGCAAATTTTTTGTTTGTCCAGATAGGGAGAAACTGTTGAGATGCAACCAAGTTACTTTTGTGTCCATCAAGTCCTACATGTACATTTTCCATTCAGTGAGAAAGTGGTTATAACTAGTCCTCTTTTTGCTGTTGGACTCTATTGGAGATGTTCAGTAGATAAATATTTTCCATTCAAGAAGGCAAGGTTGATAGGTTTGTATACCTCAGCTGGTGTCCCAGTAAACATGGAGAGAATTTGCCCTCCTTCTCCACCTTTGGAGATCAGTCTGTTGTCAAAGGAGATCCAGTAGTTGATACTGTGCAGAGCCATAGTGCAAGAAATGGCCTTTGCACTAGTTCTTACATCTTTGCTGATGCAGTGGCTTCCCATAATCCAGACACTTGTTGGACCTAGAGGTCTGGCAGACATGGATCCAAGGCCAGTAGTAAAATGAAGTTCTCCCATGATCCAGTGCATTTGCTACCCCAAACATAAGTGACAAGTAGATTAGTTCAGCTCATTTACCCCACTGGTACATCCATGCCAGGAGAGGACTAGTTGATATTTGTCTCTAAAATACATATATTTATATTTTTTTCAACCTCTTCAGTTCAACCTGAAGAGCAATTTATCATGTACAATGATCATTTCCCTGGAATGCCTTTTCTGGTAAGATTTCTTAACAAAGTGTTTCTGTTTCTTATGAATGTTTCTCACAATAACTGTACCCAAGACATCATCTCAGGATACCAGATCTTGAAATCTGGTTCAAATGAAAGCTGATTTGACCTCCCCCTCAGGAGAGGGGCAGTCTGTGGTTGACTCTACAGTCCAGTAATGCAAACACACCATTCAAAGGGTATTTTTGAAATGAAGCTGGACATCATTGTAAGTAATTGAGTATTTTGCTTCTTCAGCTTTTCACCATATTTCATTTCTATTAAAATAGTCTGGAAGAAAGTAAGGGAAGTGCTGTCTTATCATGCCCCATCTTTTCTTCCCCTGCTCATCTTCATTCTGCTTGCAGTGCTTTGGGATGCCTGAAATTTTATTCCCTGTTGCAATTGTCTTTTAGAGCTTTAGTCTGGCAAAACATTTCTTAAGATTTTTTTTTCTTTTCAGATCCCAAGGATACCAGCATATGGCAATGAAACACCTCTTCTGAATTACTGTCTCTTTTCATGGTAATTAGTTTATTCTTTTGGACTACATCTATACTAGCTAATTGAATGGTGCCAGGGAATGTTCCCAGGGATGGGAACTTGATCGCCTGTCCTGTTAAATGGTTCCTGTTATGATTTTGGCCCCAGCCAGCTGGCACTCTCCCAAATGCATCCTGGACACAGATCGGGAATCAGCACAGACCAGGGACCAGTTAGCAGTCTGGATGTGCCCACCTTGTTTTATAGGCTGGGATTGTTTAGCAGTAGAGATATAGGTAAATCTGTGCCAAAGAATGATCCCAGACACATAACTATCTAACCATATTTTAACCCAAAAGCAGTGTCTCCCTTTCCCTCTTTACCTAAAAAGAACCCTGATTATGATTAGTTCTCAAAAAAAACCTTATATGTTTTTTAACATGTATAGCACATATCTTGGGAATGACTAGAACTATAATATTCTGTGTCAGCTAAATTGGTGCTATTTATAAATATATGTTGCCTTCCAGCCATTGATTATGCAAATACATGCACATATTGCATGTGTATGTTGGACCTGCTCCACAGAAGAATCAGTACTGTGTAGTGAAAGCGCTCCGCTGCCTAGACAAATTGCTAGTTGCAGCAATTAGGAGGTATACAATGAATAAGGAATAGAATAGGGGGAGGTAAAGGAGGATTTCTTGCCTATCATTTGAATACTGAACTGTAGAACTAGATGCTACTCTGAGTGCTCCACAACTGACTCAGAGCCAGTAGGTTAGCCTAAGGCAGAAACTTTTGCTAAGTTATTATGACACCTCAGAAAAGTGCCCGATGTCTGGATCTGCAAGGAAATTCAGGCTGGGCTACAAAGAGGCAACCATGACTCATTCTCTAATTAAAAGTGTGGAGGAGAACGAGGCAGAAATTATGTCTTTGTGAAACAGTCATATATGGCTTTATCCAGACTGATTTTCTGAGTAGAGTGTCCTGTGGGATCTTCTGTCTAATCAGATGTCAGGTGTTTTCATACAGAGACCTTTCCTTCTCTCAGAAGACCTGGAGAGGCAGTCTTCCTCCCATGCATACAGCTCCACCTATGGCTTTTCTAGGTGACCATTTATTCACCCTTTAACAGTGATTGCTTGTAGTGAAATCCTGCCTGTAGACTGCATCAACCATACTTTTATAGGGATGCTGTGGATTTGACACCAAATGCAGATGTTGGCTTAAAATTATCTTAATCTGATTGCAAGCTATCCAGCAGGAAATAGCTAGAATTTCACTTCAAAATTGGGAAGATTCTGCAGATAATACCATTTTCGTGGAATATGTAGTTCTGGATTAAAAATTCTATTACATCAAATCAGGACCAATTTTTACATCATCAAAGATGGAATGCAATTTTTGTTTTTCATTTCAACCACTTATTAACACACATTGTTAAAACAACCCTGTGCTCCAGAGATGTACAATTAAATATCCCCAGAATGTATTACCAAGGATAACAAGTATTATTGATTCATTTCATGATACAGGTTACACTATTCACTTTACAGAGTCACTCAATACTAGTTATCAAAATATATGTAAAGGACAGGTGAAGGTTAAGAAACTGTCTGGAGAACACAGCTAACAAAGTAAACTCTCAGCTGTGATTTCTGTGCACGATTTATTACTTCTAATAATGTAAATATGTGCATATTAGAGGCCCTATTGATCATCAGTAGCTACATTTCAAGTCAGAATTAACAAAGGTAGTAAGACAAACACAGAAAATAATAGCCCATTAATCTAGGTAACAGAAAGGAACTGCGAAGCTTAGTGCCCATTTGAAAGTCACTGGTAGAACAGAGTTTTATTCTATCCGTGTAGTAGCTACAGAATGGCAGAGAAGGAAATTTTTATCTCTCTTATTTGTCTGAGATTGGTACCACAACAGGTACTACTGTGAACCTACACATTTTCTTTACTGCATTTTTTCTCAGTTTCCTTAACATCTAACATATATGTTTGCTTTCACTGATCTACACTAACTTCCACTACATCCACTTTACTATATGGAGGGCAAATATGAGGATTCTCTCTCTGATACAGATGCTCTAAAAGCACAAGCAATTTAGTTAATCCTTCTCTGCCTCTGTTTTTCCTTTATCACCTTTGCATTAGAAACATTTATCTGGAATGGTACTTACCTCTTCTTGTTCCAGCGGATCTTCCCACTGCAGCTGCATGCTCTAATGCCTTATTGTAATACAAATGAATAATAGCTCTGACACACCAAGAAAGAATTTAAGACGAACATCCATTTTAGTAAAAAACCAACATGCTTCCTTAACGACAAATAAATAAGAAAACAAGAAATACATCCCTTCCCCCCAAAACCTAACATCAGTAATTACTTTTTAAAGTTTCATACTTATGAAACTGCACAGAGAAATCAGACCTTCTGGAAATGAAAATGTTTTTTATACATTAAATCATAGAATAGTTTGGGTTGAAAGGGAACATTAAAGGTCATCTAGTCCAACCTCTCCTGCAATGAGCAGGGATATCTTCAACTCAATCAGGTTGCTCAGAGCCCTGTTCAAACTGATCTTGAGTATTTCCAGGGTTTCCAGACCTACCACCACTCTGGGCAACCTGGGCCAGTGTTTCACTATCCTCAGGGTAAAAAAATTTCTTCTTTATATCTTGTCAAAATGTACCTACATGATAACTTTCATCTAAACTATACTGATTTCACTGAATTTACATTGCTGTTTGCAGCTACTTGAGGTGAATGGGACAGTGAAGGAGGTGGACCCTGTCACTCAGGTGATGTATGTGGTAGAGGTCACTCAGGTTTCCTCCTGCTAACTGAAATGAAAATCCCCTCCTTTCCCTGCATGGATGTGGGCAGGCAGCTGCCTGCAGCTGTAGGCTGTTACACTCACTCGATCACATCAACTTGCACTATCTGTGAAGAATTAGAATTCCTTTCTTTATTGCTAAAGAGAAAAGAGACGGAATCATGGGATATAAAATGGAAATGAGCAGACTGAGCTCTGTCACTGTGGTGACCATCTGTGTCTGGCAGGCTAGCAGATTCATTTAACTGGTGGAAACACATGATGTGCTGAATTACAGGACGGAAGAAGACAAACTTGAACCCACCTGAGCCCAGTAAAATTACTTTTCTCCATGATGTGGCAGCTTTGTCATCTTTTATGGTGACTTACGGGTGATAACAAACACCCTCTACGTGGAGTCTAGTCTAACTTTCCTATTGATTTTTCTCAGTCCTGTGTGCTTGTTTAAATAAGAAAAATGTTGCTCAAAACTCAGTCTGATAATCTTAAAGATGTTATTTACTTTTTGAAAGGTGAACTGGATTATGATTAATATGGTGAATAGCGAAAACCTAATAGAGTCAATGCTTCTTTATATCTCACAGTGGTCCAGTCCTGGTGTGGAGAAGAAAGTAACAGTCAAGCTTGAATTAAACACTCTCAGCTTCTTGGTTGTGCAAGGGATCCTGATTTATTTATGTATATCTATGTGTAGGCCCCTGTTCAATCACAGGAGCTAATGTCATTCTACTGCACAGAACAGAGATTGGAAACTCAGGTATCTGTCTGGCACAACTTGCTTCCCCACTTTCCTGCCCCTTTCCAGGGTCAATCTCAGCTCTGGTCTCCTTGGACACCCCTCTCTTTTGATGATTAACATGGTACATGTTCTTCTCTGAGTGTATCAGAGACACTTTTTAGAGGGCAGTGTAGTGAGTGCATGCCAGTTCCTCTGTCTCTTGTTTGCACTGGGAGCCTGTGACAGGGAGGGACCTCACGGCATCAGGTCCAGCGCAGCTCCAGAGGAAGAGTACAACTGATCCAGGCCACCCTATCCCTCTCTCCTCTCCTTTCCATCTTTCTTCTCTTTCTAATGAAAATCACATCCCCTCAGTGCATCAATACCTGAGAGTTCTGCCCTTCCTTGCTGGTTCTCAGAAAGGGTTCCAAGGCCCCCCATCAGCCATGAACCAGTTGTAGGAGGTCTGCATCGAGTCTTCCCTGTAGAAGATACAGGAACAAGAGTTCTTCTTACTATTGATTTGCAACAGCTCAATATAAAAGTGTTTTAGGTAACAGAGCTTTACTGGAAATGCAGTTGCTCCTAGTGCTGCTGCCTCTCAAAGACAAAGCATTGTTCTTTACACACTTCCTCTTGAGATAACAACGTACATTTGTCATGTTGTGCAGGAGCCTACAAACACCAGTGCTTGCTTTGATTTTCCTCTTGGCACTCCACCTGGGCAGTGATATGTTGTCTTGTCATGCTGAACCATCACTTTGTTTTGATTTTTGTACACCATGACACAATATTTCCCAACTTCTTACCTTGAAATTGGAGCTGGGCCTAAAAGGATGGAAAAAAATATTGTTAAAGTTAAAACTTTCCTGTTAAAATGGAGAAATAAAAATAAAAAATGAATAAGCCTTTTTGTATTAGTACTCATAAGGGAATTTATCTACAACGGTCTTTGGTTTTAACTCATAAATTTAAAGTGATGGTAGCTTTTTCCACTGTCAAAATGTACAAAATTACTTACCAAAATTATTTTAATAAGCCATTTATTCAATGTAGTAAAATTTCTACCGTGTTCCAAATAGGATCAGAAAGAAATTGAGTCAGACTAAAAGACCATTCAGTATTATATTTTTTTGATGGTGGGAGGAAGGCGTGATGTGCTTTGTAAATTCTTACCAGAGATCTTTGGCTCTTAGGTCAGGACTCATTCTGCTGAAGGAAGAGAGCACAATTAAGTTAATGACATACCAGTGCCACTGTGATGCTGTCATGAAGCACAACAAAACCCCACAACCCCACAATAACTCATGGTCATTGGTCATCCCTTCTGGAGAACTGTGTTTAAAAAACATTTATTGCAGGGTTTTCTGTTTGTTTCTTTTGCAATTATCTCTCTCTTTTGCATTAAAAAGAATAAAATATGCATCAGAAAGGTACTGATACCAAAATGGAACCATCAAATATCTTAGGTAATTTTTTTTTAGTAAGTTCTGCTGCAAGCAGTGAAACATAAAGGGTGCAACGTCCAATAGTGTGGACTCATGTTGAGATAGTTGTTCTCATTAAACATGTTTCTATGGATGGAGAATTCATAACATTTCCCTCCCATACGGATTCTCTGGTGCTTTAATTATAGTTGAGATTGGGGTTTGCCATTCATTGGGGAGTACACTAATTTGGGTCTTTATGTATTTTCACAAAATATGAAAAAATCTGTTTGTTTAAATTTAGGTTCCTTTTCCCAATTTGGAAGGCAGAAGAATTTAATCCACTTCCCTTCTCTACCAGCTCTCTTGACCCAGTGACTGTCCCATCTTGCAACCATTTCCCTCTTGACCTGTCTGTTCACTTACATTAAAATTTGGCTTCTTTTCTTTTTTCCAGTTTATGTTTTCTGCTGTACCTTGTTCTGCTAGGGGAGAATGAGCATCTCTGGTGAGTATACTACTTCCTGGCAATCAACTCTTGAGTTGAATGAGCTTCCATTTCTTGTCCTATCAACATTTGAATTTAAAAATCTTGACTAATTCTAAATTCTACACAGATGTGGGTCTTTATTACTGTTTTTTTCTGAGATTAAGTTAATTTTCCTTATAGTAGCTTGTATGGTGATGTGTTTTGAATTGGTGATGAAAACAGTGTTGATAACACACTGATCTCTTAATTATTACTGAGTGGTGTTCATATAGAGTCAAAGCCTTTTCTACTCCTCGCACCATCCACCAGTGAGTAGGCTGGAGATGCACAAGAAGTTGTGAGGGGACACAGCTGGGACAGCTGACTCAACTAACCACAGGGATATTCCATACCATATGACGTCATGTCGGCAATAAAATTGGTGTGTGTGTATAGGGGAGAAGTTTGCTAAGCTTTTTTAACTTTTGCCCTTCTGATTCTCTTTCCCATACCACTGTGTGAGTGAACAAGCAGCCACAGGGTGCTTAGCTGCCCATGATGGTTAACCCACTACAACTTGCCCCTGAGGCAGGATGATATCTGGCTTAGCCGGCCTGGGACACTGCTACATTGTCTTCTTCTGGCAAGGTGGATGGGAACTATCAGATGAAAAATGACTGATTTACTGGTGATCCGTGTGAGACTTTGCCATTTGAGAAATTATCCGTGAGTCTTTAATTTATTTCCCAGGGCCAGAAATAAGAGCATCAGTTCCAGTAACCAAACGATCCAGGATCTAGCAGTGTGCCAGCAGTTAGGTCTACAATTATTAGGGTTAGGAAGAGAGTATTTCCAGAGGGCTCTGAGCCTTATTGGAGCATCAATTACAAGAGACAACCCCCTAGCAAATACCACATCGTTATTCATATCTTGAATGTATTTTCACATAGATTATAAATAAAACCTGTGACCTCCAATTCAATTCAGTGCTTCTATCTTCTTCAAATTTGTGATAAATGGATCGGGTTTTGGATTATTTTAGTGCTTGTTGTTTTTTTCTTGAACCTCATAGACTAATGAGGATTCAACTGGGTTCAAATATGGACCGAATCACCTACCTTGGCTACCTGGTTGGAAAACAGTCTGACTTCTCAGAATGTGAATTATTTTTTTTCAGAAGTGTCCCAAGTCTAACTTGGTATGGTTTGGAATGTTATATTTTAAGGTGTTTTGTTGTGTGGTTTTAATCTCAGAACACTTAGCTTCAAACTGGATATACTATAAAAGCCCATAGTCACCCAAAAGACTGTTCTAGCTGACTAAGAACAGAAGATAGTCCCATGTGCATGTTTCTCTTGAGGTCTTCAAGCTTACTGATGCTTTCCCTACCATAACTCCCACAGGTGACTGCCGTGTCAAGTTTCATAAGCTTTTGTGGTTTTTTTGACCTTCCTTCTTTTTGTTATCAGATCCATTCAGCTAGTGCCTGTTCTTTTTTTTTTTTTTTCCCCTGCCTGGCTGAATGGCTCATCTGTTGTATCTCTTCTGGCATTTAACTTCTGAATTGTCTGGGCAGGGACTCTGTTGTGATTTCACTTTATAGCATCTGGTCCTAAGGGACTCTGATCCCCAGTGATGGTTTTTGAGCATTCCTGCTTTCCCACTGATTCTGTCTCATATAACGGACAGCTCAGGAAGTACCTGAAAATATATTAAGCATATAGACAAATGACACATCCCAAGAGAATCTGATTTATAGCCAAATCTGTGTTTGTACAAAACAAACCATGACAACTCTATACTTTATGGTTGAACAGTTCAAGTTAAGGACAAAGAGCTTAAATTTACTATCTTTGGTTACCTCATGCACAGTTTTCATGTTATTTTAATGCAGTTTACTTAGACATGCAACAAATAAAGCTAATTCCCTTCTACTTAGAAGAAGTTTTATTGTTTTTTTTTTTTTTTTTAAAGAGTGACCTTACTGCTAGTGAAGAGACAAATAGAGAGGCAGCTCATGTGTCTGGAGTATTTTATTCTGAAATTTACCAAGCACAGTGTGCATGCCATTGATAGGGAACAAGCAAATGCAAAAGGAATGAGATAGCTGCTCCTGGTGGCTTCTTCGAAGTGATGTGTCTGAGGCAAGGGGTAAGAACACAGGTACTTCAGTCTAAATGTCTGCATGGCCATTAACGGCTGAGAGGGTGGATGAGAAACAACTGGCAAGAAAGGACAAGGCAGGAAGCACTGAATTGGTGATGCAAATGCAGGTGGGGAAAGTATCAGGAGGGGATTGATGACTGTAGGTTTATGCTCATGATAACATAGCTCTGGGTCCT
>JAOXNG010000012.1:152757787-152768246 GCA_028566535.1 Scolopax minor
TGGGAGACTTGGACACAAACATGGAGTTTATTCTAAGGAAAGAGAGTGAGGGTGTAATAAAATTTGGGTGGAGAATATGGAGTGATGACTCCTCTGACAGATGTAAATTGTCCAGAACAGAGCTCAGAATAGATCTACGGCTGTGGTGGTACTCAGACAAGCCAGATCTGAGAGGCTCACTTTTAAAATTCAGTCTTCTTCCAGCCATGATTAACGTGGTTTATCCCTCATATTCTGAGTGTTGACTTTAAGGTGGTCCATGTCTCTACATTGCACAAGAGACTATGCTGGTACACAAGGATTTAGGAGATTGCTGCCAATCTGCCCCTTTACCATGGAGGTTACATCATACTTACTTCAGAGAGGTAGAGAAGGAGAGGGGTGGCTGTCACTAGGAAATCATAAGGCAATCTGGCATGAAAGCTGCACCTCTCTCCTGAAGGAGGTGGTTCTGCAGAAGTGCTAGGAGGCTTGAATTAAGTGTGCCAGAACTTCTGAAATATTTAGCACTAGACAACCTTTAAAATTAAAATGAAGAAAAAAGAGATATTAAAAGAAATGCCATGGAGAAACAAAAAAAACCCCAAACCCAGCTACTTTTAAGTATCCTTCAGGGTAAGTGAAATACAGGAAGTTTCATATAATGAGATTTTTTAGTGTCCAAACCAAAAAGGAATGAAATAGATATGCATTGTCAGAATTGAAAAAAAAAGAGTGAAAAAGAGAGAAAGAAGAAAAGAAAGGAAGGAAAGGTGTCCAAGATGCTGTCCAAGAATGACCTCTTCCATCTTCGGTTTTATTTTAGATGCAAGCCACTTTTGAGATCATATTCCTTCCTTCCTCCCTCTAAATCAGAGCTAAATATAAAAGTTCAATCTGCAATTGTTTGCTTCAGCCTCAGCGTTGTATCTGTGTATCCTGTAATGACTGTGACATTGTGTAATATGTGTCATACATTGAGAGCAAAGTAACCCGTAAGCAAAATGGTTGGTTGGAAAAACCTGCACCAAGACTTTCGGTGTCCCACAGGTCACCATCTATATGCTTGGGGACAATTACAGTGGTTGCACCAGAAACATCCCTTGCTATTTAATGCCTGCGTCATTGGCAGGGAAATTTCCACTTTACCTTTAGGAATTAGCTGGAATAGTGGAATTTCTAAAAAAGGATTAATCTTCACAAAATTAAGTATAGAGTTGTTTCTCGTGTTGTTACTTTTATGAGTGGAAAAGAATATAGTTGCACAATAAGACTATAGTAAATTATATATTATGCTTTAATAAAGGGTCCTATGAACCCTTTAAAAAATCCATAGAGTAGATTTACTACGGAATTAAAGAAATAAACACAATCTTTTTCAAAATAATTTTTTTGGAGTTCAGCATAACCTGCTGAACTGAACCCTGAAAAAGTCAGCTTATTATGAAAAGTGACATGATCCATACAGAGAAGTGTCACAATCAAATTTCTTGCTCTGTACATAGGCACATTCAAATTTGTTCAACAAGATACAGTGCAGGCGGTCCTACAAAGCAGAACTTCTTTGCAATTTCCATGGCATTGAACCCCGTAGATTGATGATTTAAACAAGCTATCTGGATTTCCAGGTAGATATGTAATCACAACGGAAATGCACTGGAAATTTTTTTACTCATGCTACACTGGATTTATCTCACCATAAAGACACTTTGCAATGTCCTTTTCTCAGGATCAGTGCTGAAATGTCATTCTGGCTAATGCTTTGCATAAAAAAGGGCATATTCTATGATACGTGAAGTTGGCTCTCCTACCAGTTAAGAGAATCAGCCCTGATGAAGGATAAAATGATAAAGAATACAAAACCATTTATTCTTGTCTTGGAAACATCAGTAATGGCTTTTGCTTTGTGGGTGTGAAGAGGTGTGGAAGAAGATATTTTAAATTACCTAATTAAACTAAAGGAATATGGACATGCTGGCAGCAGCTGTGAGGCAAGGATGATGTATATGGGCATTGCCTGCTAACCTCAGTCCCTTCCCTTACAACATTTTGAGAACTGTTGCCTGATAATAGCTAAGATGGTAAGTTGTAATTGCTGCTACTTACTGGAGGAAGATTGCAGTCACAATTTGTTTGTGCTAAAATAATAACAACAAAAATAATATTGCTTTTTTGCCTTATCTTACCCTTACTTGCCTGCTTGAACTACTTGTAGCCATTGTTTTACTGAAGAAATGGTATCAATCAACCTAACAGAAGCACTGAAAATTCCTACCTGGACACTCCTACATCAGTTTAATCAAGCTTATTAGTTAACAAGTTAAATCAAGTTAATCAGTTAAATCAAGCTTATTTCACATTTAAGGCGGCTAGGAATAGTATCTGGTGAAATGCTATTGTGGCTGTTTTGCAGTACAGTAGAAAAAGCAAAGCAGGAAAACACAGATTCAGCACAATTGGTTTGTAGGTGTCACCAAATGTGTGCATGGTCTCACATCTGAGAAGAGTATGAGGGTACTGCCTCTTGGCTAAAAGTTGCCCTTTCAGCTGAGATGGGTAATTCATCCTGTGAAACCTCCTTGACTGTTACAGTGAATAATACATAAATAAATAAATTAACACGTGCCACCCCCATGGTTCAGTCCAGTCCAATTTGCACTGCATAGAAATGGACCTGGTAGGACACTAACTTGAAACTAAGAAGCACCAACATCTAAAACCATGCATTGATGTCCTGAACAAAAAGATACCACTTTGCCTGTGTGCCAAATCTGGTTCAGCCTGCTCCCGGGTTTTGGATTAAGGAGTTTGGGCAGGTAAGTCCTTCACATAAGAACTGATGTTTTGAAATTTTGTTTTACTGCACATCAGAAGGAAAATAACAATTGAAAACTACCTGTGAAAGGAGATTGAGCCTTGACTTCGGAGCTGATGAACAGAAACTGTGGAAACGCTGGAGACTTTGAGACTCTTTTAGCTAGCATACAGGGAGTTTTGGCTGTTGAGGATCCATGAAGCCTCTCTGTGCTCTGATCTTGCCCTATCTGGTAGTTGAGGTGTCAAGAAGCTGAGAATCATCAGAATCTTTGGTAATCTGGTGGACAAGTATCCTGGGATGAGTGACACAGGATTAATTTTTCTTTTATTGCAGGGAAAACTGCACTTTTAGAAGTCTCTGTTTCATGAAATTATTAATGAAAATATTTAATGTCTAGCCAGCTAGGTCTCAGTGTTTTCGAGCCTTGCCAGGTGCAGGAATGAGGAGGAGCAACACCCAGGCACTTGACCCAGGCTGGTCAACAGGTTTATTTCATACCATGAATATCACATTCAATATAAATTAGAAAAGTTTTCTTTGTAGTTCTTTCTCCCTTGATGGCCACAGTCCAGAGAACTTGCCCCAGTGCTGTACCACTCAGCTCTTCCCTTCCTCCTGAAGACATGGTGCTGGCAGTGTCCCACATTTACTGTCCCCTGCTGGGAGTGCACAGCTTCCAGCTGATAGAATGGGCTGAGTCTAATCCTTGCATATCTTATGTTAGTATCGGGATTAATACTGATTCTTTGGTATTATTGTTAATTATTTAGTCTTAGACTATTAAATCTACTTATGTTTCAACTCTTGTGTTTCTTTGTGTTCCCCGATTCCCCTTTCCAGGTGGGGTGGGGTGGGGTCATCAGGTAATAAAATAATTGTCTAAAGGACAATAAATTTTTGTGGGTTTTCTCAAACCATAATGGTGAGGAAGTGGATTGAACGGTTTGAAATGGGCAAAGTGGTAGGATGCACATGAGAAACTAACCATCTCTTCAAAATTGCACAATTCTGGCTATTGAGCAAATTCTAACAAAAGAAAACATTTCAGCATTATTGTGGCTATGATCTTTTTGATTTATATTTCTACAGAAGCCAGAAAAGGGAGTTCTTCTCATCTTGTCCAGACATTGCCAAAGAGATAATATTAAATACCATTATCACTCAGACTGGTGTCCTTGAAATTAATGTAATAAAACATTCCTTGGCTTTAATGGAAGTAAGTTCAGACTCATCTGTAGTTTTCCAATTTCTATTCAATGTTTGTATCACCCACAGGAATTGCTAAAATGTTGCTAAGAGGTTAGATTAGCAGAAGGGAAATAGAGACACAGGAGATGAGATCCCATATGGGTGAGCTTGACTCACCAGAATACATAATCAAGTGTTTATCTGCTTTTGCTGGCTACAGAGCTATTCCTAAGTCTTTGAGATGTTCACCTAGGTCCTGATTAATCAAGGTAATCAACCAAGGTAAATCAATTAATCTATCAGGTTTTCATTAACGGTGATATTCAAAGAAAAGAGTCATTGAGGGCATAAATCTGGTTGATATAATCCTAATTTGGCCGTAGACATGTTTCAAACAACATCCTACTCCTGAGAAGGTGCAAGAAATCCCACCATGTCTTATTATATACAAACTCTCAAAAGAGGGCTTTTGTCCTTCCCCCTAGAGACAATTATGGCTCTTTATTGACCATGAAGTTTTATGGCCTTTGTACTTTTATTACCCATTGCTTTTGCATGCAAATTGCAACCAAGTCTCAAGGGCGTGTTGCCAGATCAATTGCAGGCAGTAGAATTTCTTTTCCTTTAATGATAATAGGATAATATTTACATATACAGTAACAGACTGCTCAATTCTGCATACCTGATTTTGAAGAAAAAAGGGGTGCCAGGGCAACTTGGTGGCATTTGTTACAGTCTTTTGGGCACTGCCTAGAGGCAGGTCTGTTAGATAATGTTCAACATTGATGATTCTTCATGTTCTCTGTGTACAAGATTAATTATTTATTGCATAGAAAATTCCAGTTTTCTTTAGTTTGGTAATGCATCCATCTGTCAATGTATGCTTTCTTAGAAACCCTCTGTATCTCTGAATTCTCCATTTTCAAATAACCTTTGTAACTGTGGATCATCCATCACCTTATATTTTACTTCAGATGCAGATTAAAGTAGCTTCATTTTTTTCCCCAGGTGTGGTTCAGGATATCCTTAAGACACTTTTGGTCTTTTTTATTTTCTTTAAGTTTCCAAGATTTCTCAGCATCCCTAGAAATCCAAATTACTCAGCCATAGTAAGAGAATATGTTTGTATATATGCATATATATATGTATGTGTGTGTAACACTTCTATAATTATTTATCATTACTTTATATCTAATTACAACAATGTTGTTGGTATTTATCAAACTTGTTTAATGAAATTTGTTCACATCTCTTTGGGCTTCAAGCGAACACAAGCAAAGATGATCTCCTGATCCCTTTCTTTTAATCTATCTGGAGAAAAGCTGTCTGGCAGACTTTTCTGTCTTGCCTTACCTCCCCCAGCCCAGGGCAGAGGCTGGGGGGGGCCGGGGGCTGCTGACAGAGCCTCAGCACAGTGGTACCCAGGCTCCCATCTGCTCAAGGTTGTTGCTAAGGAACGTCTGCTGCAAATAACAGCAGCGTCTTCCCCCACCTGCTCCCACGCCGGCTCCAAGGGCTTCGCTCCCTCTCCTTGACTCCACAGACAAGGAAGCACCAGCTGCTGCTGCTGCAAGATTGTGTGGAAGTTTTTATCTTCCCCATTTTTTTTTTTTTTTCCCCTTCCAATCACTCCTTAAATCTTTCAGAATTTAAGCACCTGCTACCACCACAGAGGCAGCCCTTTAACATGCTCCCTCCCCACTACACTAATGTCAATTGTTGCAGAGCATTTTCTTCAGGCTTTCTTCCTTGCCTCCTTTTCCTTGATGAAGTGTATCCCATCACAATTCAGGCCTTCAGATCCAATTGGTTTGTGCACAGACTTACACTGAAAGGGTGAGAATTCATGTAGCAAGTTCTCTTCTCTCTCTTCTCCTTACCCAAATGCATGTACTAGTCTCTTACAAGAGCTGTGATTTGGATCTCATAATTCTTGTATGCTTGGAGGGAAATAAAAAAGTACGTGTCAGACTATCCTCCTACTTTAATGATTACTCTGTTTGAAATAATTATAGCCCTTTTGGTATTTTTTGAAAGGTCTGTGGCTGAGGATGTGAGATTTGATTTTATAAGAGCAGAAAAGCTGACCACTCATGTGATTATGAAATGATATACAGTTGAGCAAAGATTCTTTATCTCTACTGAGAGCTAAGAAAAAGTTCAGAGGCAGAGCACCCTACTATGAATAATCTTCTTAGTTCTAATGCCACCCAGCCATGCAGACTTAAAGATAAGTACAGATGAGCTAAGAGAGGCTGAAAATATTAAATGTAACGGAAATGGACTTTAAATTTGGTGAATCAAAATTTTGCATTAACTTTTTTCTTTAATACGCTTAAATTGCCTCCAAAGCAGTTCCATTTTCCTCATCAAATTAGTTAAGTGGGAGATGAAGTGATGCGAGTTCTGATCTATCAAGGAATCACAGCCTCCAAGATGAAACAAGTGAAATAAGGAAATGGCTGTTGCAAGGCCAGGCCTGGTGCCAGGGGGAAATGGAGGCTTTTATTCTTTAGAAATTCTTCTGAAAGGAAGCTTGTGTCTCCAGTGAATGCAATGCTATCCACCATATTCTGGCATTTCTTTCTGTGTCAGGTACTCCAGGCCTTTTTTTTCCCTGCTTCAGGCAGCGCAAAAAGGGACTTGAGGCATCCATCAGCTGGGAGAGGCAGAGCCTTGGAGGAAACATGACCTGTGGCAGAGCTGTTGCAGGAAACATCCCACAGCTGGTGATGTTTAACACAACTCATTGTGAGACTGGTCCTGCTGGTCTGGAGGGAGCAGAGAGGCTGGAGAGCTGCCTCTGAGGGTTTCTGGGAAAGCTATGGCACAACATGGACTTCATCTGCAAAGACTGTAGAGGGAGAGTCTGCCCAGTCTTTTACTTGCTCCCCTGGACAGGGCCGGGAAGGCTGCAGCCCTCTTATGGAGTTGGTGGTCTTTGTAGCCATGACCATGTCCAGAGACTCACAGCTCAACACAGCAAGACTGAAGGGAAATGTGAGAGATCTGTGGTTAGGATGGATAACTCTCCCTGCTGGTCTCAAACCTATCTGTGGCACACACACTTATGAAAATCCTATTTCTTTTTTTATAGAGATTGCAGTACCTCAGCAGCAGATAAAGAAACCAAAATTAACACAAAACACAATGTTCTTGCAATCAGACAGGAACCGATAATGTATATATTGCAGCACTTCAATTCATCTTCACAGAAAAAACTACGTAAGAGGAATCACAAAGGTTGTGTTGGGTTTTTTTCTTTCATTGCCATTTAATTTCCACTTCATTTTGAAAGCTAACATCAAAAAGCCCAAACCTTTACTCTTTCTTCTTTTAGTAATTCCTCTGTTGTAATTCTCCACAATTAGCAAGGCAGTGCAAATTTAAAATATTGTTGAAATCAGCAAAATTAGCTGAAAGTTTTGGCCTTCGATAAAAATACTCCTCTATTTAAAATTAATTTGGTCTCATCTGTGCTGTCCAGAGTCATGATTCCATGAATAATAAAGTGTGTGAATAGTTTGCCTCTGTTTTCTGTCCCCTGAGTCAGATGTCCTTAAGTGTTCGCAGGTTTGGGGGCTATAAGCACTGTGATTCTTCTCCTAATTGAATCAATGGAAGTTCTGCTAGTTATTTCAGTGGGAATTAGATATTTTTAATGAAATGCTTCCTATTTTTAGGGTTTCTCCAAGTCTCGGGTAGGATTCTTTTCATCTTGACTATAGGTTTAGCCTAGCTTTAGACTAGACAGGTGAAACAAGTAGTCTCTTGGAGTACATCCCACAGGAAAACTCATATTGTATAAAGTACCGCTAGAAAAGAAAAGCAACACAAACTGAAGCATCTCTGCCAGAGTAATGTCACAGGGACACCCCAAATGGCCCCAAAGGATGGAGAAATAGATCTGAGGCTCTGGAAGACATTGTGTAGAGATCTCCTCACCGGCTGGTGGGGGACAGTTTTGTACCCAGAGTAAGATTGAGCCAAAACAACGCACTGCGTTGTTCTCTGCCCCGTGCCATGAGGATGCACCTTGGCCAGAGCTGCATTGGAAATCTCTGTCCTTCACCATGTTGCATTGGGAAGATGTGTGCTTTCTTCATCACCTTCGGGAGACAGTTTCCCTTCTTTTCTGTTTTGTTTATTGCAGCTTCTGTTATTTGATGCTATCAGAAATCAGGGGATGGGGTGCTTGCGTTGTTTTTAATTTGTTCTTTATTTCCACTTTTCTTTAGGATGCATTGGTTATTAATATGGCCAAATGACTTACATATTTAATCTATTTGTTCTTTAATTAAACCTCCAAGTGCCCAGGAACATTTGTGTCCAAGAAAAAAATGAGTCCCAACTACTTATAGAGGGAAATGTGAAAACTACAGCTAAAATGGTGGCCTAGGTGGATGGTGAGGATTATTTGACTGTTCCAGCTTATGCCTCACAATAAACCAGGGCTGTGGCTTATATCTCTGGTTGCTCTGATCCCACTTCCACTGTTACAAAGATACAAGACGAAATAATTGTGTATTAAGGCTGCCAACTCTTTATTCCCTATCCTTAACTAAATCTCCCTAATATTCATGCTAAGAAACTGATTATAGGGTGTGCTGTTAGTTGTTGTTTTTTTCCCCTTTTTTTACCATCTGTCTGCTGTGAATACATCTGAAATTCCTGGCTTCACCAGCTAAAATGTACTCAGCAACTCATTTTTTTTTCTCTTCTAATTATCCTTTTAATTTGCTTCTGCTCAGTTCCCACACCTCCTCCCCCTTACCAGATTGTTTATATTTTTCCAAAAAGCTGCTGAGAATTGCTTATCCTGCTCTTTGCACCCTTTCCCTGCTCCTCATTCCAGGAATCGCTTTCTCTTGTCCCCTCCCTTGCTGTGATGTTCCAGGAGTCAATGTGGATCACGCCTTTCCCAACTGTTTCTGACAAATTGCCCCACAGAGCAATAATCTATTACATTAAGAGTATTTTCCTGTTACTCAGCCCTCTCTGCTCTGCATTAGCAAGTGGGATAGATTCCGGTGATTACAGAGAGGTTTGGTACAAACCAATAGTACTTTATTTCTGGAGAGAGATACTTCATCCAACAATGTCAGCAACCTATACAAGCAGCTGCTGAGATTTGACTCACAAAGTCAAAGTTAAGTAATACTTGAGTGGCTGGAAAAGTGCATCCCAGAAAGAAACCATGGGACAGACCCTGTGAACGGTATATCAGTGAAAGATCTATGAATAAAGCTATCAGTCAGCTTCCCAGCCTGGGGGCTTGATCTAGGCTTGGATGTAGATAACTAGTACAAGGTCTAAGTGAGACTGATGTGTCTACCTCCAAAATTGCATTCCCATGACTCTTTTTCGGGCATTGTTCAAGGCTGGTGCCATTTGGACTCTTCTGCTCTTCAAATTTCCTCAGGCTCAGAACAGCCTGCTCTGAGCCCCTACCTCTTATCTGAATGTAATCAGGAAACAGGAATGAGGCAGCGCAAGGGTGATGTCTCCTGAGGAGCTCCTTACAGTGCCTCAGATCTTACCTAACAGACACTGACAGAACTGGGTTCCTCAAGAAGCTGTTGCTGGTAGTTTTATGTAATAGCAAACTTCATAAACACATTTATAGATACCTATAAAAAGCATTTTCCGTAGTGTCTGCATATAAATTGGTATGAATTTCATATAACATACACCAGATATGTAGAACATAATACATGTGAGGCATTCATAACAAATTGTATGTAACCAATATACCGTGTAATTATATAAAAGTAACAATATTTATATAAAATCTACAAAAAAACCCAAACAAAACACCCCAGCCCAGAGACTGAAGTAAAACAGACCCTAGCCTAGGGTTCGAGTGTCCTGTCTCTGTCTCCAGGTATGTTCTGTTTTGTTTGTATTGGAAAGATAGAGAAGGAAATATGGTAGTGACAAAATCCAGCCCTGTGTTGAAGCCAGACAACTATACAGAGTTCAAGAGGAATTTTACCAGACAGGGAGCATGTCAGTGGAGAACAAGGGTGGAGAAATCACCAGTGGGAGAGGGGGAGGAATGTCTAGTTTGCAATTTTTCTGTTTTTGTAATTTTTTGCTGCATAAAATCTGAAACATTCTCCACTGAAGGTTGTTGCTCTCAAGTTCTTAGTACTTTGAACCTCCTCCACTGCTGAATCTACTGCATCAAGGGATATTTTTTCCCTTTTCTGAACTCTGCTTTATTATGTCTGCAAGAATAACCATGAAATAGCATATATGGCCTAACTAGCATGTTATATTTGTATATGGACAGCAATGCTGGAGAACAATAAAACTTGATGATGAAACATATTGATTTAAACATCAGTTGGCTGAAGACATGTAGAGAATTTAAAGACTGCAAAGAAAAAATTAGTAATAAGGAAAATACTAGGATACAACATTATAGTGTTATAGAGTGATGGCTCTGATAGTTTGGGTATATGTAAACCT
>JAOXNG010000012.1:152772391-152788263 GCA_028566535.1 Scolopax minor
CAGGCTGGATGGGGCTTTGAGCAACCTGGTCTAGTGGGAGGTGTCCCTGCCCATGGCAGGGGGGTTGGAACTAGATGGTCTTTAAGGTCCCTTCCAACCCAAACCATTATATGATTCTATGATACAGCCTCTCAGACACGATCTGCAGTTTCTTGCAGTCAGGAGTTTTCAGATCTTGTGTCCCATGAGGATACAAGGCCACGAGGACCAGGAGCTGAAAGACACTGAACTTCACAGGTGGCTCCTACCTTGTCTGTCCCAGGTCCTTGTTACTTGTGCAACATCCCAAATCTTTGTGTATGACGTCAGTGACATCCTTTTCAGGCATCCTGGAATATCTGATGCCTGTATTCATATGATAGCACTGGGGAAATGCAAAAATAAATACACATGAAAGAGAGAAAAGAATAGTTGCTGCCTTGGGGACTTTTACACAAGGGAAAAGAAAATGAAGCGGCTCACCTAGCATCATATTCTGCTCTTTTACAAAGTAGGTATAATATATCAGGACTGTATATCCGTTTAAAATTATGGCAGCTATTGCTTCCAAAATAAAGTTTACTTTCAAGTATTGGTGGACATATCAAATCCTATTACTATGTCAACACTGACTTGCTAACTGTCATGAAATATTGAAAGCTAGTAAAAAGGAGAACCTATCAAAACTGGCTGTCAGTAAAAGCAGTGGAGAAAAGAAAATGCATGTTAGTAAAGATTTTAAGATAATTTAAGATAAAGATAATTTTTTTCCCTTAGTCTGGTTTAAGTTTCTGGGATAAATGCATATTTTAATATATAATTTGATTTATGGACTTTTTAACAGTTTGTACGATAGATTTGGCACAAACCAGCCATTCAGCGTATCATCATAAAGACAGGTGGGAATCCAAAACTGATTTAAGAACATAATTTTCTGAGGTGGAGGAGTATTTTTAATGTTGTACCTGTATTTATTGTGCTTTTATTGTCCGAAGTTTTATTAAGAAAAAGTTAGGAGAGAATGAAAAACAAAATGCAAATTTTCCCCCCAGTAAATGGGATTTGTTGTTGATGTTAGATTCTCTGGGCCAGAAGATCTCTAGATCTTCTCTCCTGTTTCTGTAAGTAGGTCAGTGAAACTCACTGGAGAAGCATGAATGTAAAGTCTGTGCAAATCTTTTCTTCACTGTTATATGCTGATCCTCCCTCCCACCATCTTTTCTTATAAAAGACCCAAGAATTTAAAGAAAATTCTGAACACCGTACAGCAATAATTATATTTTGGTTTTGCATACTGCTTTCCTTTCAAGATCTTATAGTTTCTTCTTTGACAATCTCCATTTTACAGCAGGACAGATCTCAAAGAGAGATAAGGTTTTTTTTCAGACATACCTAGAGGATCTGAGAGCAAAATTTCTATGGAAAGTGCAGCGGTCATTCGTCTCTTGTGCTATTGAGAATTACAAACCATTTTTGAAAAAGGTTTTGGCTCCCTGATAGTGCTAAGAAGCCCATATATTCCTTCATATCAAAATCTTTTATGTCTGTCAAAACTGGGCAGCAGCACTCCTAGAATGGGGCATATTACAACTGCTTTAAGGATGCATTTCAAAATTCAAGCAAAGTGAAATCAGGAAAGCTACATCTCTACTAGCAAACTGGCCTTGCGGAGAGGTTGCATACTACAGATTACGTATTTGTGGCTTAAATTCCCTTCTCCAAAGGACATATCTGTATCCAGACTGTCTCTGGGGAATGGCTCTTGATCTATGCTGTTCCATAAATCAGTCTGACCATTCTGTGGACGTGCAGGATAGTGTGCAGATAAATAAAATTGTGTTACAGACAACACTGAGGCTCTAGTCTTGTGCTGTTCTGGTCCTGTTTATTTCATTAATCAGGATGTAGCCGAAGAGACAAGTTGGAAATTAGGAGCATAAATGGAGGTCAGGTAATCTGAATTTCATCTGCCCTGCTAAAATATCAAGAAACCTACTGAGAACTGACCAGGGCCCTCATGTATAATTAGACAGTGAAAAACTAGGAACCATTTTCAGCTAGTGGAGAATTTTTACTATAACTGCTAGGGAAAGACTTTGCTGGAAGATGAAGATATATTGGGTGAAGAAAGAAAGTTCGGTGCTTGTGTGTAGCTGAAACCTCTCTGTCATGAGAACTGCTGCAGTTTGTAGAAGAAAAAGGACAGTGGCATGCTTAGAACAACTGTAGATCCTCTGGTTCCACTGTGTTGTAGGAATCTATAGACATCTCCTATCAAAGCCAATAACGCTGTAAATCATTGGACCTGCCACACGACTGTAGCTCACACAGCAAAATAGACAACTAGAGAACAGAGAGATAAAATAACTTATCTAAAAATAACAGCAAGATGTTCTGCTTCCAGATGACCATGTTGCTTGCTGTCTTTATGCATAACAATGACCTGCTGTTAGAGGGACATGCAATCTTAGTGTGAAAAAAAGCCTTCTGAAAGCACCATTTTTCTTTCCTTGTTCAGGCAGGGACCAAGTTGCTAAAACTTTGAAATAAAAAGCTTAAAAAAAATCCAAATCACATTTTCAGAAAATATTATGCTTCCACCTGTGCCACATAAAGGTTACAGGTGTGTCTCCTGGAGAAACTGAAATTTTGCTTATAGTTACCTAATCAGTCTCTTTGTGTCTACATGATGCAGTTCTAGGTCAGTTTTACTCATTTTTAATACCTATAGTGTTGGCTTACATCTAAATTGAGGGAACTTCACTTAGCTCTTTGGGATAGTCTAAGAAAACTTGTGTCTCTCTTTCTTTTAGCCTGATCCCAGCCTGATGGGTTTCTTCTGTATGTGCTGTCTTGGTTTTCAAAAAGCATTGACTCTTTTGTGCTGATGCTGAAGCCATCTCGGAAGGTCAGCACACAGATAGTCTCAGGTGGGATATTCTTGGGCCCTCTTGTAAAAATCTTTTCAAACTCAATCTGCTTTCCTGTCAATTGCAGCATCCTCCTCCTACCCCCAATTCCCAACCTCAGTGTCCTAATTTCCTCCCTGACTGATTGCATGAGTCTTTCTTCTTTCTGCTGCTGTTGTTACTGTCATTGCTACCCTTGTTATTTGGGGAAGTGTTCTGTAGATCAGTTAAGCATCCTGAAGCCAAAGAAAAATGTGTTAGAAAGTCATGATGATTGGGAGGGATTCAGTGGGGACAACTGCTGACAATCCTGTTAGGTCAACAACCCATGGCACTGACAACCTGGTAGTCCTAAAACTTAGAAAACTACAATGCTGGAAAGTTGACAACTTCTGCTGACAGAAATCTGAGGGTCAATGGTCATAGCAAATGCATGTACAGCTCATGATCAGTCAGGGTAAAAAAGCTGAGCCTGGAAGGTACCGAGCTCCTTCACCTGCTGCTATGTGAAATGCAGATTGAAATTGTTTTGAGACCTCGTCTGCAGTGCTGTGTCCAGTGCCAGAGTCCCCACTGCAACAAACTGCAGGTTGCTGCACAAAGGGCTTCTCCTGGTCCAGAGAAGATCTAATAGAAGTCCTGGCCACTGTCATGTTTTACGCTTTTGTACAAAGGTAAAAAAAAAAAAAAAATCGTTGAAAAGAGTTAATGGCTACAGGTAGTGATCAGTTACTAGAAGCCATTAGCAAACAAATGTTCTATGGACAACAAAAGGAAACAGTAATGTACTGATCTTAATAAAAAATACAAAGTTTTTAACTCTTTTGAAAGAAAAAAGTCTTTCAGGACTTCAGGACTGCAAGAGATCAAATGCTGATCAAAAAATAAGTTCATTGAAAACTTTTATTTCCAAAATAATCAAAGTGGGGTTATTGATGTTTCGCATTTTAAAATATGAACTGTGATTTATAATTCATTTGTTCAGTCTTCGGAGAGAAAATATTTCAGTTCCATTTTGCCATCTGCCTCTAATCCACAATGGCAGAAATAATCTGTAAATTATAAGACAGAAGAAAACTTTCCTATGATAGTTTGGTTAGCTAGAGAGTGTTTGCAGGAGTCTCTGAAGCAGCAGCACCAAAAACTTTTATGTCTGCACTGGGCTAACCAGTAGAGCAAGAAAAATGGGCACTTGTAGAGCCGTGCCCTTCCCTATTGCCAAAAGATGAAGTTACCTTTTTGATCCACTATCGATTCTAGCCATTTGTTATCTTCTGAATCTCCAGCCTTAAAGTGAAATTTGTCAGGTTTATCCTCTGCCAGAAGGTCACATTCAAAGCAAGTTCAGCTATTTTAGTGTACAAAATGCATGTTACACAAAAATACTGCATCCCTTTTAACCATCCTCTCTTTCTTCCACCATCATTTATTCGTATCCAAAGTTTTTGATTTAATCTACATGCATGGACAATTGAATAACTCTCAGATTGAAACTGGACATTTTTTGTTTACATTTTATTGTCCTTCCTCCATTAACCTAAGGACAATCTGATTCTATTTATGCTGCTTCTGAGATTTTCCTTCTCAGTTCTTGCTGAATGTACTTGTGATCCCTAAATGGCAATTTGGGTAGTTTAGATTTCAGAATGGACTGCTCCCTACAGAGTCCTAAAAAAACCTCAGTGCCCAACTATTTCTAACATCTATCACCTGTCCATGAGGTGGCATATGCAGGACCTCAGCTAATCCATGGGACAGATTACTTTGGAATGGCTGAACAAAGACTGCAGATGTGTCTGCCTTTAGTGCAAATGGGATCACTTTTAGAGTCTGTAATAAAGCATGTTACAGAACACAGCAGCACCTACTTTTTTTGGTATGGTTGGCATGACCATGTTCCCTTCCTGTGCAAGGACATCAGGGTCTCTTTATGGCTGCCACTGGCAGTACTGTAAAACCCCACACCAGCTGTTCCATCTGGAGAGACAGGGAAAAAAAATAATCCAGTTAAGTAGCACGTCAGGACTGTAGAGGACATGTCTAGGACATGTAGAGGACAAGCCAAGAGACTTGAGAGACAGTTGTTGGACTGGGAATGCTTCACAAAAAGCTCCTGCCTTTGGAGTCAGTCCAGGTGCTCACCCAAACAACCAGACATGTTCTGACAGTGCCTTGCTACCAGAACTTCATTGAAAAATAGGGGAGAAAAGTCTTCCCACATGGGAAGTCACTTAAAAGAAGAAGGACTTGCCTTCTTCAGGCTGCACCAGCTGAAGATCTGATAAAACACTGCATGAAGTATGGTCTGAGGCTGCAGGAGCTGTCATACTGTTTTGTATTACTTTGGATGAACAAAGCACGGCCAGTTGCAAGCCCAGCTATCTGTAAGCAGAGTTCCTCTGTATGTTTGGACGTCTGGGGGATGTGTGTCTATGCATACACATGAGCAGAGAAAGGTAGAAGGAGAATTCATGTTGGAATAGCTGCAATGCTGGTAGAAATCAGAAAGATCATGTGCTTAAGGGGTATTGCCTACACTGTCACTGGGATCTCAGACCAAAAGGTCAGTAGTGTTTCTGAAGATGTTAAGTACCTTCTAGTACAAGTGGCTGCTCCTGCAGAAGCTTCTCATTTCCTGTCTTTCCTGAAAAAGGAAAATGATGCAATAAAGAAAGATTTTTTCCTGCAGTAAGAAAAATAACTCTGCCGAAGAAAATAGGGCTGTGCTTCCATTCAGACTGCCTAATGACATAAAATAATGTTCAAATGCAGATCAATGATCCTTGCTCTGAATTGGATAGAAAAAGGCATTTACCCTTGATGTCTCACCCCGTGTAAGCGAGCAGCCAAATCATTTATGTAGTAGCTGGTGGAGTAGAACTAACAGAGGATCTCAGAGCTGTTTTTAACCGTCTCTGCTGTGAGGAACCACCTTCCAGCGGTGAGGCTTGCCTGGTGGTTTGCCAACTGTGAAAGACAAACATCGAGTCCCCATCCACTGATCCAAAGCTCTGACCTCTCTGTAGTGCAATAGGGATAATAGGGATGGCACCAACCGCCTTTTTTGGTGTTTTGAATAAAATGCTTATCCCTTATATATCTGGAGCACATGAATTACTCCCTTGACTATATAGTTTCAGGTAAGCATAGTAAAAGAAACCACTCCATATTTAACTCTTGCTGAAGAGTGACAGTGCAGTCGCAGGACCTTTCCTTGCCTGAAATCACTGCAGAATGTCCTATGAGACATTCTCATTCTCAACTTCATTTTTAAGGATTTCTTGGAAGCCCAGGCATTTTCTTTTTTTCCTGCTTGAATATTAGTGACCAAAAAAATCCACGTAAGAAATCAATGTGAATTAAGATTGTTAACTCCCAGAAATTATAAAGAGAATGAAGAGAATACAGTGAGCTGGGGAGCTTAATTGTGTATCTTTCAGAGTGTTTGAAAAATATGGGCTTACTTGCTATACTTATTGCCTTTATTATCCAGTACAATTTGTAACCAGATATATACGAGAGTCAATTAAGGTTTTGAAGAAAAGTTTTCTTTTCTTTTCCATATGAAAGTGTCATATATCATGCAATACCAACTCCAGTGTTAGACTAGCAGAAATTTACTGCACTGTGTGCCCGCAGTGAAAATTTGCAGCTAGATTAATGTTCCTTTAGCTGGCATTAAATCAATTTCATACATATGCTCGTATTTTCACCAGAGTGACATTCTGCAATAGCTGATGTTTTGTAGGAACACTAAAGAAAAAAACTCAGCAGATTTTGTTCAGGCTTTGCATATATATATATATATATATATATGTATGCACATACACATATATATATAACAACACACTTCATGCTTCACTTGCTATGAAAAAGTCTTGAGGTTTCAAAGTTAGCCAACTTTCTTCATGTTTTTCATGGCATATACACTGCTTATTACCAGTGCACTATGTGTTTCGTACAGTTAAGAAACATCTAGAGTTACATATATTTAATCTGGATAGAACTGATTTTTTTTTTTCCAGTTTATGGGATTTTTTCTTGTTATGCAACTTATACTTCAGCAATTGACATACTGGGAAAAAACTTTCATTTGTCTTCCTACCTAACGCTCATCGCACTGTAGTTGAATTCTCCCTGCCTGGTTCTCAGTAGATCAATGAGATAACAGCACTCTCCATGACAAGACATGCAAACTGCCCAAGGATTTTTTGCCTGTCAGTGGGAGTTTGTACGTCAGGCTCAGAAGACGTGGCTGACATGGGCAGAGCAGTCTCCTGAGCAGGACTCCAGAAAGGAGGAAGCATGAGGTCTCTTGAAGTGACAGTCAATGGCTGGTGCTGGTCTTTTGAAGGCCACTCTCAAGGTAGAAGTGAGCTGATCTAGCCATTTGATTGTATGATCTCCATCTTCTAGTATTTAAGCTCCTCACAGGCATCTCCAGGTATAAGTCAGATAGAAAACACTCATTGTATTTTACAGATGAGGGAACTTGTGGCATCTTTCTGTGAGTAACTGAGGTCATCACCATCACTAAGTCTATCACTAACCTTGGTAACAAACTTGAGCTGCCTGAATGCCTGTTTTGCATCTAGTTTTCTATCTGTATATGTCTTGTAAGCTATGTTTCTTACTATCAGCTCAAATGCAGTGCCTGTGTTTCTAAGCAGCACCCAGAAATGATGTCATCTTCCTGTTCTCTTCCAAGGAAGAATTTGATTTAATTCTTTGCAAAACTAATATGTCTTTTCTCACTTATTCTTAACCCTTTGCCCTGTCATGATGAGTACCTTTTGCCAGCAGAGTATACAGTTAACATTTAATTACGGAAAGAGAAAGGTTTGGGGTTTTTCTCTGACACATAATGCAGCAAAATTAGAAATTAATACCTGGGTCAAGAAGAAACTGACCCTTTAAACATTTATTGTTGCAAATTGCTTGAATGACTGAGTTTCAACTTTGGTCAGCAATGTTGAGTGGAAAGAGAGGACTCTTATGTATTCATTCATTATGGAAGATCAAAATGAGAACCCACAGTGGCATTATGAGTATAGTTCCTTTTTAACACATACATCTTGGTGATAGTTTTTTAGGTTTTTCTTCTCCTCGGATTATTATTTTATTTTCAATGCAAAACACAGTATGCACTAGCAGAATCATAAATGAAAAGCTGCCTGCAAAAATTGCTAAAGATTTGACAACCTTGGAAGACAGCTGATTTTTAAATGTCTGCCAGCAGTGTGCATGGAACAGCCAGTGCGTTGGCTCATATGCCTTCACCTGCTTCATTGTTTCTTGGGAAGGATTTTCACCATTTCCATGTAGGAGATTATTTTACCAAATGCAAAGAGAAGCTGCACAATAATTTTTTTCATAAATTTCTGTTTTGGAATATCTGCAATGTGTTGCATCTATTGATTCTTTAGCTGTTGTGCTTTGAGGTTTTATGATGTAAGAGTATAGGAAAATAAATTCTGAGCATTATATTACTTTTAGGCTTTGTTCTTCAAGTGTTAAATTTTTTATTTTCCTTGCTACTTCTTGGGGTTTTTTGTATATATATATGCACACAGGCACATACCCATACACAGGCTTCCTCTATCATCTCGATTGTCTATCTTGCCTTTTTTATAAATCACTTTTAAAAATTTCTGACTATTCTCTGTGTCAAATTTAATTTAATCCAATATTTATAACCATTGCCCAGTGCTTTTCTGTGTATGGTTTGAAGCAGTTTACATAAATAAGGATTTAATAAAAAACAGGTTTCATCTTTTATACTCTAATTAAAAATTAAGAGGAAAAAACAAAAGAAGAGCAATAAAAATGGACCAAATTCTTCTCTCAATTGCATGCACTAGCCTGACTGGATTTGCTGGATTTACTCTAATTTAAAATGTGTATAAGGAGGAAGAGCAAAGCATGGAAAAACCACTTATGAAATGGTGAGCTAGCAGCAATAGCAGGATAGTAATTAAAGAGTGCCTCTAGCGTACTCTTTCGAAAGAGCTCATATGCTTTTTCTCACTCTCTGAGAGTGTTACCTGAAAATTCATTAAAGAAAAAATTTTAAGTTTTGCAAGGCAATCAACAGATAATCAGTTTGCCACTGTTGAATTAGCTCAGTTGATTAACAGTAATGGGTTGTGAGGATTGTGATGTCTTGACCATGGTGACCACCCATTCTTTGCTACAACATTGGTGTCCTCATTATACACTTCCCTAATTTTTAATACAGGTCAAATATATCATATGGGTCAATCAAGGGTAAGCATGGGTAATAACACCTGAGAGGTGTTCAAGATTGTTTATAAATACATAATCCTTTCCTTTTCAGGGAGAGCAAAAAAAGCATAACCAAAAAAAAAACAACCCCCAAACTTATTTTCACCTCCAAACTTCTCCAGTCTTCAGTGATTTTGTGTGAATCTGAGAAAACCTGGTCTTCTGGAAGGAGCAGATGTATTTAAAACAATGTTTGAATCCAGTCGCTGTACCATGGACTGTAGCATAGGAATCACCTTACAAGTCAGTGTGGCTTCTTTGAATCTGAAAGGGTTACTTTAATGTCTGGAATTGCCATTTGTCAGTTCTGAGAAAATATTTCCCTGGTGGGAGTAAAATCCCACAATTATCACAGTGGAGGAAAATGTATAACAGTGAGGGGCCATCTCACATTTTTAAAACCACAGGATTCCTTATGGGACAGCACATCACATATGGAAGTGAAACACTTTTGATCTGCTAAATGCTTAAAAGTGAAAGTCTTCATCCTAAGGGAGAGAAGGAACTCTCTTATAAATTAAAATGTTCTCATCTGGATTATTAAATAGTTTCTCAGTGGGAAAAGAATAAAATTAGAAATAGGACTTTTAGCATGAAAGTTTTGGGTTTTTTATGAAACTGCTTTCTTTGTGGAACAATGAAAAGGGCTTGCTGTGTTTTTGTACTAGATCTTGTAAAATCATTCATGCTCGGTCCTCAAAGGGCTTTGCAAATATTACCTAGGTGTCGAAACGCTGGAATTTAAGGAAACAGGGGGGGATGTGAAATACAGCAACTCTGGAAATCCCACAGAAACAGAGATGCTGAGAAAAACAAAGCCGCCCTCAGAATACTTTTTTTTTTTCTCTGAATAAAGGAAATTTTTCTGCTGTCAACAGCAAGGGGAAGAAATTACATTGCCTGTAGTAATGCTGCCCTGAAGGAGGAACTAACCTGGTTCGCTCTGGTGTAACAGAGAGCAGAGAGCTGCTGAGGCGTGGAGGACTCGTGTGCTGCTCACACTGGCTCTTCTGATACAGCGTTCACCAAATCAGCACAGAAAAATGCCTGGCACCCCATCACTAACCTAACGAGAATGCAGAGTCTTCACCCTGATGTTCCTTTGAAGGTGTGCAGCACTCACTGATTCACTTGACTTGATTTTAAGCAATAAAATAGTAGTTTTGGGCCCTAAAACACATAGCTGTATACACATGACACCTCCCAGAGCCTCTGAAGGAGTGATCCTTGCTGCCTGCTGCTTTCTTACTCTCTTCTTTCCAGCAAGTGGCTGCCTGGGTGGAATTTCCCTGTGACTACCCAGGCAGTTTGGCAGCTGTGCTTACAGCCTGGGGCTCCCTGAAAGCCTGGGAGATCCTGCAGGCATGCAACAAACTTTTGGAAACTGTTGGACCTACTGTGCGCACGATGCTCCAGCAGAGCAAACATGTGCCTGGAATTTCCAGCCCTCCTGTGGCTGCTGCAAGGTCTGTGGAGGGGAAGCCCCCATGGTACCTTCCACCCCCATAACCAAGCCTTGGGGGGACCCTAGCATAGTGTTTCTGGAGGGGTTTTACATCTCACAGGGTCCAGCTGCCATCTCCCTGGCACCAGGCTGAATGGGCCAGAATGTCATCGCCATGAGCCCCGTGTGAAAGTCAGGAAAGGCAAGTGAAGGCTGTGGTCTGGCTCGGGGTTTATGCCGAGCCAAGGGAGATGACAATCTGGTTCACTCAGTAGTTTATCAATTCTGAAACGCCACCTTACTATATCAGTTCCCCCTCTTTTGTCAGCAGAGGAAAACTCACACTTTCCTAACTGAAAGTTCAGTCTAAACATAAATGTCACTGAAAGCCCAGCGAGACCTTTGGTTTTCTAGTTTCACTCTCCTGAGCTGTGGGGAAGATTATGCAACAGGAACAGTGGGGTGAATCATTCTCTGGCATTGCAGTAAATTAGGAAATGTTTGCTGCGATGTTCTATGGGTTTCTGCCATCTATTTGTGGTCTTTTTTTTTCTTTTCCAGTGGATCTCAGTGTCTTCAAATATCAAGTGGTTGCCTGTTACCCTAGGAAAAGGCTCATCATCAGGTGCTGGAGCTCAGCTTTGGAATGGAGGGTAATGATGGCAGCTGCTGTAAGGAAATAATGTTAAAGAAATTCTGAATGTCCTTGCTCAGCATTTTTTCTCCCCATGAATATTTCTAGCAAGTCTTTGAATTGCTCTCTTTGTTTCTCTGCTGTAACTCTGAACAACGTACTAACCCATTAGGCACCACAGCACTGAGGGGGTCAAGGAGATTTCCCTGAAATGTTTGTCCTCGAAGCACAAAGCTTGGCAAGATCACAGAGACTATTCTAAGAAATTCTATCAGAGGAAGGACAAATTGAATGTAAGAAAAATCATGAATCAGTCTCATCCCTCCTTCCTTTCAGCTTCTTTTCATTTATGGTTCAAAAAAAACGTATACTTGTGTCGAAGCATGAGAATTCACAACTTCACTCTTTTCTTTCCAAATTTAAGGATAGAAATAATTTTTGGAAGGAAATAAAAAGGCTAAGAGAAATATTACTACTGTAAGATTCAAAGTAAAACCATTAGAACTGGAAACACTACAGAAGACATTCACCAGACACTTGGTTAAAATGTGCGATGCCATAAATAACCTCTATGTAAAGATGTGAGCCTTAGTTGCAATTTCATTTCTGGTCACTCCTTGTAAAACTGCGTGGTTTTTTAGTAAAGGATTAGAAAGTGCAAAGTCCTGCAAATATCTGAAGCTAGATCAGAAATTACACAAATGAAACCCCCTGTCGTGAAAAATCATAGCCTTGAGTTAGGACATTTCTCAGCTACACAATCTGTTATGCTTGATATAAACTTAAACTCCAGGCAAATAAAAAGGGGCATGAGCTTATTAGCTTGCTCTGGAAAGCACTTCATGTTCATTTCTTCCAAATAAGAAAATATGAACTTATTTTGCCATGGAAATCAAATAAGGCATCAAAGCCCAATTTCCTAAAGACAGTATCTATCAGTTTCTTTGAAGCAGACATTTTTATGACTAGCTATGTTAACAAATCCAAACTAAGTATCCAATCTGTCAAGGAGAAAAATAAGTTTAGAATGAAAGTAAGTATTGCTCGTTAAACTTTAATGGCAAGGCATTTAAAAGAAGAAAACCATCCATTATAATGTTGGTGGAATAGCGTGTTGTCAGATTCTCCAGAGAGGATTTTTATCATGATGTTTAAATATATTATATTAAGGGATGGCTGTTACTCTGTTCTCTAAACAGAAAACTTTTTAGAGGAAAAGTTTATGAGCAATATATATCGCCTTGTGAAAATTTCCTTAACGGCAGAGCAATTAAAAAGAATGGCTGGGCACTGATGCTGCCTATCCCGAAGATGTGCAGGGGAAGAGTTCGTGCCGATGCAAAGCTGAACCAAGCAGCGTGTATTACCATCAAGAGAAGAGTACAAAACAGCCTTGAAGGGTTTATTCCATATCTTTTTTTTTGAACCTGCAAGGTCTGCCGCTAGAAAGAGAGCCATTGCTTTTGGCCTTGGTAATGAATTTGGGCCCATGCTGACAAATCCTGAAGGTAGAGACCGTTTGCCTGCTTATCACATCTGAAGTTTGTGATCTCCCAACTGATCTCTGGGTTTCACCACAGGCAAAGCGTGATGCCAGCAGCCTGTCAAACAGTAACCTGGTCACTGTGAGAGTTTCAAGGAGCACACCTCCCCTCCTGACACCTGAGAGGGGTTTCGTAAAGGGTCTCCTGGATCAGCCAGACAGAATGCTCCCCTCGCCACAGCTCTGGACCCCAGGTTAAAACTTCAGATAAAATGGACCCTCTTCTTTGACTTCCACTGCCTTTTTCTACACTTCCTTTACTAATCCCTTGCTTCGGTGATCACATCCCATGGGTCCCCAACTCAAGTCAGCCCATGCTTTTGCAAAAGAGAAGCTTTTTTTCCCCTTTAAAGTCTGTTTACTTTTTAAAGATAGATGGGAGCGATTCAGTTTTTGTTGTTATAAGCTACTTCCACACGCAGAAATCCATAAGAAATGAAAGAAAAGAGCTACAAAGACAGGAGGTGGTGGAGTCACAATCCCTGGAGGGATTTAAGGAAGGTGTAGATATGGCACTTCAGGGCATGCTCTGGTGACCAAGATTGTTGAGTTGGTTTTTGTTTTGGTTTTGTGTGAGTTGTGTGTATGGTTGGATTCAATGATCTCAAAGGTCACTTCCAATCATGAAGATTCTGTGATTCTGTAATCTCAGCACAGCCACGGTACAAGAGGGAGCTCCAGGCCCGGTGGTGTCCCTGCTGATGGATGCGGTGCTCAGCCTTATCTGCAGCCATCTCTACCTGGCAGCACAAGTGTGTGTGAACCCTTTGAACCAGAGATTACCACCTCTGCAATCTCTAACGATTTAATACCTTTGATATCGCTGTCTCGTCTCACTTTCTTTAGTTGCAAAACAGCATGAGGTCACTGCAGTCTTCTTGAGTAAAGCACGGCTGTTACGGTGGATGCTCTGCCTCGATGGCTTGCTGAAGTCTCTGCCAAACTTGCACCACTTGGGTTGAAACCTTTCACGTCAAAGGCCTGCCGTGGTCTGCTTTGCTTTGATGTTTTATTTGTTCTTTTGATTTCAATGAAAACAAGAGAAAACCATTCAGTCATTTCTGAAATGAAGATGGAGTAAAATTGGTTATTTTGCCTCTTTTACAACTCTTGTGGACTCTTCTTCTGAGAAACACTGTTACTCTTCAGAAGACAAACCTGAAATCTGGCAAGGGAAGAAATTTCTGGAAAAAACCCCTGGATTTTTGGAAGAAAAATCGCTCAAGCTTGCCTAAGTTAAAAGCCTTTGAAGAACTGCAGTTTGGAGGTGCTTGTAAGGGACCTGCTGGGTGCTCACTTGTCCTCTGTGAATGGCCTGGTCTGGCAACCTGGCATCACCCCAGAACCCAGGGAAGCTGAGCAGAGCTGGCTTTGTCAGCACTGATGGGTGCTGCAGGCAGTGTGGGTCCGATGGCCATGTGTACTACACATGGAGAGGAGCTGGAAGCAGCAGCTGTCTTGCAAAACACAGTTTGGAGAAGGAAACTGGAAATGGATGGCAGCGCAGGAGGTAGGGCAGAAGTTTGGGCTGTGCGTTGGAGGACAGAACAGGAGATATGTGCAGAAGGGGAGTGGGGAGAAAGACTAGGACTGGAAATGAGTAGGAGTTGTGGAAGGAACCAGAGAAGACATAGACCTGATGATCTGTCTGTGTCATCCCACTGTGGCCCTCACAAACCCATTTATTACACATTCTATAAGTCTGTCCTTGTTTTCCCCACAGTTTCTATCAGCATGTAGGCAAGCGCCTGTTAAGGGGTGAATTAGACCTGGAAGGTGATGGAGGCTGTAGCCTGATGGACCCCTCCTCCATTTGGTGCAGAAGGTGGGAAGCATGTAGTGAATTAGGGAGTGAAGTAGAAAGAGAACCAGTTAATTCAGCTGAAAACTGACCTGGAAGAATGGCTGTAAAATCCTTGCCTCTGCCACAGAATTGTTGAGCAGAATTAGGCAAGTTACTTGAATAAAATATTCCCAGATGGTCACTGAGTATACATTCTTCATTCACTGAGTTCCTGACTCCCAACTGGATCTGAGGACAGACGGGCTTCGGGAAGCTGCAGCCCTGCATGGGAGAATGATCGCAGACGCATCGTGTCCAAAACCAGAATTGGTGAATACTTTTGAATTTGATTTCTCTCTGCCTCAACTGTCATCTATAAACCAACCATAATACCACCACCCCCACATCTCACAGGGGAACGGTGAAAAATAAATTTCTCTGATGCTTGTCATCAGTGCCCTAAGAGAGCTCATAAGGAAATGAATAATTCTGTCTTCATAGCAGGATCTGAAGAGTGTGCAGTAAATAAGGCATGGGGCCACACATTGCACAACGAGGAAGAACAAGGGGTGGAATAATGGCTCACCAAGCAAGTTTGTACATGGAAAGAGCCTGACGAGGAAAATTATGCAAAGTCATATAGCAGAAAATAACACCGTAACACATATATGTTCAAATAGATTCAGTGAGCACCCTTCTTCCTTAGTGGCAATTTCTGCCTTTTGCATACTTGCCTTTGTCACCATTTGAGTACTTGATTTTGACACTTGAGTACCAAAATAAGTCTTCCCGTGAAAAAGAAGCATTGTTCAGGTCAGAGAGAAGGTAGATACCTTGTGCACAATGCAAAGGGTTGGGGGTCACTTTGGGCTGGAAAAGATTTCTTGCTTTTTGGTCTCTGCCCTCAAATAGTTCCCTGCCTACACCCCTCCAAACAGGTGTCTAGAGAGCTTCCTGTTCTCAGAGCTGCCACAAACCTGGGCAGGAGCTGCTATGCTTGTCCACACTCATGTCACCTTTCCTGGGACACCAGCAGGTAGACCCCCAAGGCACGTTGGGGAAGGCTCTGGGGAGCTGCTTGGTCTCACCTTTTGCTAGATCATGCCCATAAGTCTCAGGTGAGCGTCTGCTAGATGCTGCAGCTCTCACAGGGAGCTGTAAAATACCATTCACTGATCTCTTCCATTTCATAGAATCATAGAATGGTTTGAGTTGGAAGGGACCTTAGAGATCATCAAGTTCCACCCCCCTGTCATGGGCAGGGAAATACCCCATGGACATGGGCAGGACATACC
>JAOXNG010000012.1:152815854-152832370 GCA_028566535.1 Scolopax minor
TTTCTTTCTTTCTTTTTTTTTTTTTTTTTTTTTTTTTTTTTTTAAGGTTGGAAAGCATTGCTAAGAGCCCATTTGGGAACATGACAATTTAGAAAATGGAAAATGCATTCCTTAGTCTGAGTTTAGTGCGGTTGCAGTCTCCCAGTATTACCCATGAGATAACACTTCATTGTTCCTGTTTTGTTGTTTCCCAGACTCAGACAATTACATCCCTAGATACGTCTAGGAACCCTGGGTGTTTGTGCATCATTATGCTGTCTACTTCACTCCTTCCCACCCTCAAACTGGATTAGGTCCATCATCCTTAAAGGCAAGGGATAGAGCATGAATCATCTGTTGTACTAACTTTGAGAAAACCGTTAAGTGCTGTAGAGCTTCAGAAGCAGCTTTTAATATATCCAGCAGATCATCCTCAGATGCAGCCTGATGTAATGGTTTCTGTGGCACACAGTGAGTGTGCCAATGAAACTGTAGATAATGAATAACAAGATCCTAGTAGGATATTAAAGTAATAAAGGCTTTGGGCAGAGTGTCAATCCTGGGGACACCGATTTATGCTACTTCATTGATGCAAATGTAGCAAAGCATGAGGTGGGATGAAAATCCTTGATGCCTTCCCTGGAAGTTTCTTAGTGCAGTTTAATGTTGGAATATAACCTAGTGTCATTTAATCTTCAAAAGAATTTCTTATGAAAGACTTACTGTGAGAACAAGAAATATTTTCAGCTCATGTCATTATCCCAAGACATGGGCAATACTTCTCCTCTGGAAAGTAGTCAGGCTATGGGTTCAAAATGAACAGGACCTCACCAGAGTGGAAAGAGACTACAAAGTCAGAAGGGCAAGTTATTACTTAAGAAATATCATGAGAGACTGTCATTGTTGAGGGATCCCAGCAGCAGTCTACAACTCATTTCTCCTTTTTTGTTGATGAGTTTCCACTGAAGGGACAGAGCAGCCTCCACTTTTCCCCCTTGACCATACCTATTCAAAGACTTGTAATCATAGAATTGTCTAGGTTGGAAGGGACTTTTAAGATCATCTAGTCCAACCATCAACCTAACTCTGACAAAAACATTATGCAGATTTCATTCAAGCTAATTGGAAACAGAAGATCCTAATGTCTTTATCAACATTTTCTTTTAGTTCCCGCACCTATATTGTTTTTTTCTTACCTGTATTTCACCTTGACCCTATCTTTCAACTTTCTAACTCCTCTTGACACAAAGCCGTGTCCATCTCAGCTTTTAATATTCCAGGTGCACCTACTCTGTGTTGTACAAAGCTCTGTACAAGAGAGAACTATCTCTATATGAGCTTATTTGTACGTGTGGGACAGCGTTGATTAATGCACTGTACAAAGCATGTGAATCCCAATTCCTTTTTCCCAATCCTATTTGCTATGATGGTTTTTTTCATCAATTAAATCTCCAATGCATTTAGTAAGGTTTGAACTACCTTCCTACATCTTTCTTTCTAGATGCCAACCTTTTCACATCATCTATCCATGTACAATGGGTCAAATTTTGTCATTCACACTGTTTCCATTCTATATTACAAAGTTGGAGCCTGTAGGGCTTAGTGAAAAGTTAACCTTAGCAACAGTGCCTGGTAGGACAGAGTGCAACACTGGTGTAGTTATAGTGCTGTGAAGATTTAAGTCTTACTGGGCATCCACAGGTCTGTGAGAGACTTTGGATAGCCTGTGAGGACATCTAGGGGAACAGTCAAAGAACTGATGTCTGTTTTGGAAAAAAAAAAAGCTTGTCTGGAAGCTGTTACACAGCTAGAGTAAGCTAGAAACTGTTTATAAGACTGTTGGTTGAGGTTAGGCAGCTCCTGCTCTGAGGAGTGAAGGTGTTAAAGCACTTTACCATGAAGGAGAAAAAATTTTGCCAATCATTCTTTAAACTTTTCAGTGACCATGAGGATAATGAATTGTCAGATATATACATGCTTCCAGGAAGAGGAAGTAAGGTGGTTGCTCCACTATGTCTTATTTTAAACTTAGTATAATGTTATATGCATGATGACAGTATGTCAATATTTAGGAAATGAAATGTTGCTATGAATAAATGTGGTGCATTAGACTGCAGAAGGATCTCCTGGGGGGAATTGCTGAAAATGTTGCATCTTGAGACCACAACTTGATAACCACACTAGCCATAACCTTCCATAATATATTAAAAAGACAGAAGTAGTATTGGGGGAGAAGAAAATAGGGTTCAATGAGGTCTTTAGATGAATTTCTGAGCAATGAAAATGAGAACCTTGTTCTAATATAAGAGCTAAAAGAACAGGAGCTGGATCAGACTGTGAGGCACTGATTTCCCTTAAAAAAAAATAAAAAAGATAATTAATTTCCTTCCAGGAAAATGACAAATTGTTTCAGTGCAATTGATATGAATAATTCACAAATAACCTTATTCACATAAGTGAGAGAATTCATATTGTGCAGTCCTATTCATATAAGCAATGGAGCCAGTTTAGCCAAAAGTCATTAGCTAAGGGTGCTTTGGAAGGCTTTGTCAGAGCCAAAGAATAAATCTGAATCACTTGAATCTGGATGTAGTTCCTTCAGTTCAGGAAATTTATCTCCTCTTTGTTTGAAGCTGTTCCCTCTGTTACATTGCAGTGGTCAAATGTAAGATGGTGGTTTGGGTTTTTTTCAGAGAAAAAAAAAAAGATTTTTTTTTTAATTTAAAAGAAGAAAATATTTAAATGGTTGAAATTCTCACATCTATTTTTTTATCTGATGAATATAAATTCTTTTTATAAGACTGAAATCTCTGATGATTGACTATTTCAAAATAAGATTTTTTACATGCTCTGGGAGAGCTTTTGCTTGCATCCACAGAACAGAAAATAGATTTTATTAGGATAACTTAGAAACTCAAAGACAATGCATAAATGTAATGGTATCTTAAAACCCTATGGAACAACTGTTCCAAAGGGAACTCATTTGTGAGTCTTGCTGTTTCTTCTGTTTCCATATCTTCAGGTTCATACACAATATATTTTCAAGGGAAAAACTAAACAAACCCAAATTAAAAAAAAAAAGTCCCTCCCGGAATTTTGGAATTAAAGAGATGAGCCCTCTAAGACTGTAAAAGCAAAAATACTAGTGATATGCTCACTCAAAAGATTCACAACATGTTTCTTAGGAAAGTAATATAGAATTTTATGGTTGTGTTAAGTTATACAATATTTTTAAGCAGTTTTAGCATGAATCATCTAAGGAATTGTGCTGTCCTACTCAATAATTCAAATAAACTCCATGGATAAAAGAAAACAGTGCTTTATCAATGAAAAGGACTATTTATACAGAAATGTGGGAATAGTTTGTTTTAGATGAGAGAATAAACATCTTCCATGTTGGAGACATGCTTACAAGCAGTATGTCTAAAAGACATTATTTTCACATTGTTTATAGGTAGATGAAGCCCCGCACATTTTCTAACCACTTGCTGCTAGTGAATTGAGTGTCTCCATGATCCAGACAACTTACATAACTTTTTTTTAAACTGCAGCAATGAAATTATTCATAATGACAAAGAAGGGAACTGACCCAGTTTACCTGAAATGAGATTCCCCTCCTTCCCCCCAGCAATAGCTGACACCAGCAAGTTTCACTTCAAACTGAGGTTAAAGTAGTTTTTTAAAACAGAAGAACAAACTTATAGAAATAACCATTGCAAATGGGAAACAGGCTTTTGTAAGCAAATGACAAGCTTGCTTTTTTTTAAAGCTGATGTTCTAGAAGCTGATTGCACTCCTCGGTTATTTATATCTAAATGCCTCCACTCTTTAATAGTGTCCATTTATATTTCAAGTGGCCTAGATACACAACGTTGGTGTTACATGGCTGTTCCACATGCATCGTAATTGAATTACTGGAACGAAATACAAGCAGGAGTTGTGACTTCCAATGTTATATAGTTATTTCAGCCTAATAAGGTCAGTGGAGACTAATTGTGAAATCAGGGCATGCTCCATCTGAGAAGGAATACACCCCAGGTAATAAGCATGAAGCACCATCCTGTACCACTTTTCAAAGATGTGGCTATTTTACCCTTGTGGTCTCTCGATTTCATACAAGTGAGTTAAAGGCAAAGATGTGTTATCCAGCCCATCACTGGCTGCTGCTGATTTGGGAGCACAGGAGCTGGAAACAGTAGTCTCCCAGTCTCTCTTGTTGACTTGCAGATTGTAAGAGCCCAGTGGGAAAAAGTTCAGCATTTTGGGGAGAAGTGTTTTGCCCTTTCACCTCAAGCTGGAAAAAGCATCTTTGGAAATCCTTCATATACAGCTATGGGGAGGAAAGAATTAGGAGCCTGTGAGGTCTGGTCCAGCGAGAGATGTCCCTGCTCATGGCAGGGGGTTGGAATTAGGTGACCCTTAATGTCCCTTCCAACCCAAACCATTCTGTGATTCTGTGTAGTTAGTCCATGGTTAAAATATTCACTGGTAACAGGGAAATTGTTAGATTTGTACAGGGAATCAAGGTTTCCTTCAGCTGCAGAGATCACAGAGGGCCTAATCATCAGCATATTGGATACTATAAAGTAGGTTTTCTCTCATTGGGAATTTTACCCTGAACACAAATAATAATCTATTCTGATTATAATTCAGTTGACACATTTTGTCATGAAATGTTTTCGTTAAGATAGAGTAGCATATTTTAAGGAGAACAATTTGATTAAAAAGACTTAGCCATATCTCTGCATCTCTGACAATAATCAGAGCTGTAATCTTGCAACCTTTACAAAAATAGCTCCACAACAGGCAGATGTGGGATCATCTGTTTCCTCCATCCCCTGCTGTGTCCTCTTTCTAAAAAGATACAGTTTGGTATATAATACAGCAGTCCCTCACCGCCAGTCCTACATTCAGAGTATTATTAAATTTGAATGACTTACAGCATTTGAATTTGCATACACATTTTAGAAAACACAAGGAATGCTTTTATGACCTCACCTCTCCTAGAAATAATCCTCCTAAGGCAGCTCCAAGGAGAATACCCATTGCATCCACAGCTCCTTTAGATAGCTGCCTTCTGTGCCCAGTCTGGTCTCCCAATTTACAATATTCTCTTTCACTCCCACAGATTGTACTCAATCAGTTTGTTTTCCTGTTATTTCAACTTAGAAATATATATGTTTTCTAAAGTAACATAAATTGCCTTAATGATCATCTTGTTTGAGAACAAATATCAGCCTATGAGTTACTCAGAGGTAACTGAGTTGTGGATTTACTTTATTTATTTATTTATTTATTTTAATTAGGGTGGTGGGAGGTTGTTTCACTGGCAGATGCAATCTGTAACTTTTCTTTCCACGCTGATTATCTTCATGGCCATATGCATGGCTCTAATGTGTGCACGGGCTATACATCCATTCTGATCAATTGAAGGCATTACAGCCTGAAATAGGACATCTTGCAGTCTGAAAGGCATTCTGATGGCAAACACGGAAAAAGAAAATGGACCTGATGGATAATCAGAATTAGATGATATTTAAGGTCCCTTCCAATTCAAACCATTCTATGATTCTATGATTCTTCATTTTTCAAATGTATTCTATTTAGTCAATGACATATTTTTAACTTCAGTAAAATTTCTACCAGCTACTGAGGGAGAGATGAAAAAAGACAGCAATACATGTTTGTGCTCTGCTCTGTAGGAAATTTTGTGAAAGCATAACAGAGGGTGATCACATGGCAACTTGTTTGGTATAAAAGGTTGCACAGAAATTGAGTTTATAAGGGCTAAGAGATAAGGCCATGTTTCTGTAGCGTGTAAGTGCAGGTGACACACCTCTCAACTGGCAGGTCTGGGAGTCCCTGAGCTCTGTAATGAATAATGTGTGACATGAATTTCCACTAAGATATAGCAGAGAAGTGCTGAGACCACAACATGACGGAGCCTCCTGCTGGTGCAGCTCACCCTCAAGCTAACCTTGGGGAAATGCTTTGAAATAGTAGCTGAATAACAAGGAAGCCAGTTCTTTGTATGACAGTGGTGTTTCAGACACTGACTTAGCAACATTTAGAGTTGTTTCTTTGCTTAGACTTTTATATTCCACTGAGAGAGGACTACTGAGTAGAAGAGCACCTTCAAATGGTCATTGTCAATTACAACGGACAATACATTTTTCCAAGGAGAAAGCAATTGCTGTTTCTTCCTGAACCCCAGGGTCTAAAAACATCATTCTTCTGTAATGACCTAGAAAATACTTGACTTGTTCACATGAATTGCTGGATCATTTTTGTCAAAGGCTCAGAAATGAGTTGTCAATTTTTCAAAGAGTTGTGTGAAGATATTGACAAAAAGTGGAAAAAAAGCCATGATAGAAAAAAGTATAAGATGAGCTTGAAGGTCTTTCAGAATATTTTACATTTACCATTACATATATGTTATAATTTTCAGACTAAAGACTTTAGGACAATATTGGGTAACATAAAACACTTATGCACATCTTTATGGTTAATTTTTAGAATGAATGCTATAAATTCTGACAATTCATATCCAAGAAGAGGAGACTAAACCCCATGACTGTTTTAATAACATCATGAAATACACGTGCTCCATATTTCTTACATGTTTAGGATGCCTCTTACGGAAACGTAAGATCAGGTTCCTATATTTCTCAAGGTACTGTTGGAGTTGGCTCAAAGAGCATAGAAGGAGCTGAATACAGGTGTTGACACTTTACCTTGCTGTATTACTAGCCAAAATGCAAGTATGGCTCCTTAAGCATCTACTGTTCAATCAAGCTTGGAAACCTAACAAGGGAATAGCATGCACATTAAAAGGGCTGACAGACATAAATTCCCTTATAAAATTTAAGGTAGGGAGATGATGATTCTATATCCCGACTTTTCCTTGTCTCTCTCTTTTTTAAGAAGGTCAAATTCATTATTAATTATTTGTATGGATCGAAAGGTCTAGGAAATTAGTGCAAGAGCATATTTTAAGAAATTCTCAAACCCAAGAAAAATCTAACTTCCAAATTTAAGTGTGTTCTATGGTGTGTGAACTTTTCTGAAGTCCAGTCTGGCTAGTATTTTTTTGGCTTTATGTATATTACAACAAGATTTGTTTGTACAGTGACTCCCTCTGCCTCAGTGAAAAACGTGTGCTTTTTGTGTTCATATGCACACTTGTCCTCTTTTGCTTGCGCAGTGGACTGCTGACAGGATAATCCTTTAATGATTACGTTGCACACCAGACTTTCTCCATCCCTTCTGCCTCCAAGGGCCTATGTAAACAAATTGAGATGCTTTACACAGCCTGTATTTCTGGATACCATTGCAACTCAAGATAAGAAAATAAGGAAGAGGTCAGGCAATCGTAATGCCTCCCTTCATCTCCTCGAATCCTTTGTCCACACTTTTGTTCATCTTCCCCATCTCCCTTGCCCCTGTGACACATCTCCGTCTCGTTGCTTGGTAACCTCCCAGCACTGCTGTGCGTGGTGGCACCAACTGCTCCCTGCTCCCCCCTTCCACTTGCTCAAAACACCCAGGCACAGTCTAAAATCGGATGAGATTTTCTTCTCTCCGCTTCTGACAGACAAATCAAATTCTCAGTAAATGCTGAAAGCTCTGTTAGAGGGTAAATTCTCAATTAAGAAAAAGAAACAGAGGAAGATAAACATTTGGAAAAGGTGATAAACAACATGGGACTTCTATCTGTCAATTATTTCAGATAGTTGATGAAAAGCCAGCTGCTGTGAAAAAAATAAAGGGGTAAAAAGAAAATAAAATAAGGATGGGGAGAGAAAGAAATTGTTTATTACTTATATAATACCTGTGGTTAAAGATCCCGCTAGATATGAAACCCTAATAAGTCAGCTATTACACAACCAAAATAAAGCAAATCTTATCCCGGAGAGGCAGCAGTCTAAAAAGATTGTCTGAATGTTTTAAGCATCAGGATGTCATCTTGCCACAGGATGCTATATCCCACCTTGCTTCTTTCAAATAAATTGGCAGCTTCTGATGCATTTTATGTTTGTTGTTAGTATTCATATTATTATTGAAGATTATAGATTAGTGTATTTCTTTTGGGACAGATTTTAAATCACATATTTAACAGGAAAATGTCAGGGTTGAGACACCTGCAGGTGGAATTGAGCTTTTAAGTCTCTGAGGAACTTGAGTGCTGAAATTGGATGTTTTATCAGATCAGGGTTTTTCCAGATATCCATCAAATCCAGACTGGAGGGAAAGCATAGTTTTGGACTGGGCTGTGTCCTGTTGTGGCAACATTAGAGGCATATGGAAACAGCATCTCCCTGGCAGCCCCTGGCCTCTTCCCACACAAGCCACCTCTGCAGAACCCCCCTGCCACCACCTGGGCATGGACACTGGAGACATTGACCTACAGGTCAATATCTAATACGTAGGGATATTTCACATAAAATTAGGCACCTGTATTTCAGCAGCTAAATTATACCTCTAGCAGTGGATCTGTTTTCAGAGTAAGACAACCGAATTTTGGTGCTGGTGTATACAATTCTGCATATTCTATATAGGACTGTACATTCTCATAATATTCATAGAGAGATGGAACTGTATGTGCGTATATATATATAGTATATCTTCTTTTAAGTGCAAGCCAAACCCCAAAAACTACAATGCTTTTATATTCAACACATCTTACAGTTTGCCCCCAGCAAGTCCATGCTGCTGCTCAGCCATCTCAAAAGGAAGAGATAGAGAAACTGATGAGAGCTCTGGGGATCTGTCACTGAGTGAGACCAAGTCACTTGTATTCCCTTCCTTGGTCAGTAAGGAGTTGTACCTTCATTGCCCTTATAATTTTCTTACACTTCATAGACTGTTTTTAAGGGTAATATATCCATTTTTTCACCCCCCCTGCCCTATGTCTGCCTTTATTTTATGAAAAACATGCACATGCAAGCACAAAAGGTGAACATGATTTTTATTTTTCATAAAATAACAATAAAATAAAAAACATAAGGGAGAAGGGAAACAAAAAAACCTCAAATGAGCAAACAATATTCTTTTTGTAGTCTTTTGATTAAAAGCATTGACAGCAACTTCACCTGAGGAAAGCTGTATTTTACAGAGCACCTGTCTAAACACCATATGTTTATAGGCTTTCTCCTTCTAAATTTCTGTATTTTTCTAAAAAAGAAGCTTTGACTGTTTCAAACTGTTCCTGTATTTCATGACACTAATTCTAGGTGGCACCATGTGAAAGTCATTAAAGGTGAGGAAGGACCAAAAGATACAAGAGTATAGAAACAATTCCCTTTCTTTCAGAGAAATGAAGTGATTCATACCTCATCAATTATTCCTCAGTGGGATTTTTGGCCTTAGTAGAAAAGACCTCCTTTTTGGAACATATGGGTAAGTCAAACTGCAATAATAAGAAAGCACGTCTCAGTAATTTAGTTTCAATTGCTCATTTATATCAATAAAAAAAATACCGTAAACAATGCAGGTTTTTTTTAGTAATGCACCAGAATAGTTGTAGATGTCTACATGAATATACAATAGGGTCTGTCTGATACATCTCATTTACGTTTTTATGATTTTGCAAGGAACAATGCAAGTCTTATTAGATTCTTCTGCATTAATTTAATAGGGAGAAACAAAATCCCAACATCTTCCTTCCCCAACAAAATCTGACTGCAGACTGCAATGGGATAAGAATAAATTGCAGCACATATCACCCTCCCAAGTTTCCTGCCATATTTAACAAGTTCCACACTGACAAAAACATTAATGTGAGCTGACAAGCTTATGTGAAAGAAATTGTAGAGCCACAGATGACATCATGAATATCTCTGTTCTCTGCAACTCTGATAAAATTTTTCATCTGAAGTCTTTTCTTATTATATGGATAACAATATATATTCTACTTAACCAACCTAATTCTACAATAAGTCCTAAACAATAAAACTAAATATTTATCTTCCAAAAGTGGTTTACTTGGCTGAAAAATGGAAGGAAGAAGTAAACTTGTGATATTTCTGGAAGATATTTGCAAATCAAGGAGGAGTTAATTATTTTATTCCAGAGGCACGGAATATGGCATAGATTAATTAATGATAGTTTAAAAGTCCAGTCTTGGTGCTTCTAAATTCAGCAGTGAAAATCCCCCAGATGAAAAGTGGCTGTACTGGTTCAGAAAACTATCCGTGCCATTTAATGTCATGTTCAGCAATGAAACTGGGGGAAGCAGAATGGGGGACTCTGTAGTTATGACATTTTTCTTTCCAAGTAACTGTTAAGTGTGATGGAGTCCTGCTTTCCTGGAGATGGCTGAACACCTGATAATGAGATATAGTGAATGAATTTTTTGATTTGTTGAATGAAATTCTTAATTCTTGTGTGCACAGCTTTTGCTTTACTTATTAAATTATCCTTATCTCAACTCTTAAGATTTCTCATTTTTGCCCTTTCAATTCTCTCCCTCATCCCAAGTCAGGGGAGTGAGTGAGTTGCTGTGTGGTATTTTGCTACTGACTTGCTACCACAACAATCAGTCAAGACCATTCCTGACAAGGAATGTTGCCCTCAATTCGTGATTGTGGTGGGAATTTCACGGGGTAGGTTGCTATTTTGCTTCTGTCTAAATAATCTCTATTATCTCAGGTATAAGGGTAGCCAGCCTATGCAACATATTTTATCGTTTTGGTTTTTTTTTTCACTGTTGTTGAGGGTATGTCAAACGGATAAGCCTACCATGGGATAACCCATCCAGTCTTCTCCTTATGCAAATGTACTTATCTTCAGTCATTTTTCCCTTTCTGAGGGGTAGTTCTAAAAAAGCAACAAAACTGGTTTAGCAATTTCCCAATCATCCTTGAATCTATAAGAGCCCATGATTCCCAGATGCACTCAGGTTAAAGTTGTGTTGAGAGCATCTGAATTCGTATCAGTCATGTTTCAAAAGTAAATAAAAATAGTCTTTTGGGTTTTCCTCGTTAATAAAGAGAGTGTTAAGCTAAGAAAATATATGTTATCTTCCCTGTCCATTTTTCTCTTTCTTTTTACTGCACTGAATTTTACAAGTCTCCAATTTTGATCCAGGTTGCAAGTTTAAGATTATATCCTTCAAATATTTGCTATGTTCTTCTGAACTAGCAAATGCATGAAACTTCTCTGTGTCTTTTCAAATCTCTTATCTCAGAGTATTCATATTTCCTTAATAATATATTCTGCAAATGACTGTTTGACTGTGCTTGTTATAACGCATTGTTGGTTTAATTTCTATTTTTTCTCTTTTTGTAAGGTGTAACTCCATAGTTCCTGTAAGATTGCCTCTTTATCTATCTGCACAAAAGAAAGCAATATAAAAACAGAAGACAAAAAGAGTTTTTAGGTCTGAGATTCCAGATTTTCTGTACAAAAAGGTACATTTCACAGAGGCATGAAGATATAGGATAAAGCATAGTAGAATCATGGTGACATATGATCCACTACTGTCTGAGATTAATTCACAGGACTGAGTTACTGATTTTCTATGACAATTCTTGAGCAAAAATAAGTAAATGAGCACTTTTACCTATTTATGAGAAGAAAGAACAAAATTCCATTAAAGTTAGGCCTGGTCCTTGAATGTAAATGTTAATATGCTGGAAAGTGATTTTCTGCGTTTTAAGGTACAATAATTATGTTTCCTGAGCTTCTTTCCTATGACCATCACCATGGCATCGTGCTCAATGCTATTCATCACAAAATCAATATCCCCCTTCTTATCAAAAGCCAGTGTTGAGCTTTTCTAGGTAATTCAGGTGTCACATTGTGCGCTGTGATCACCCTTAGGGAGGGCAGCGTTTGCCAACAGTTGTTGCAAAACAGTAGCTAAAATGCTGAAATCATTTTCTATATTTGGAAGAAGAAATTGGGATTTTCCAGTCAAGTAAGGGTAATGCAGATTTATTATTGTGACTGCTGTATTCATGATAAGAGGAGTCTAAAAATGGGCTTTATATCTGCACAACTAAATCCTCACCTGACATTACTCAGCAGAACTTCATTGCCTCTGGAACAATAACACACACTGGATAAGAATTTGATTCATAATTTGTTTTTCCATTCGATTAGTCTTCTCCTTTCATCTTTCAGCTTCTCCTTCCTTCCCACTACATATGCTTCCCCTGTATGAAAAAACAAACACATGAATATTCTAGCCACATCTTCAGTGTTCAGCTGGTTTTAAAGTTAAGAAAAACATGTTCAGCCAGGCTTATTTCCAGACACTACTCCCTTCCTCCCCAACAAAGTAATGACTTTCTATTTCAACAACTCATTCCAGACTACAAAACCAGATGGATTCCTCTCAACTACATTAGTAAATGTATTCTTGATCAGAAAGTAGCAATCATTGAATACATCATGTACAATGACACCAGGGAGGGAATTGTTCTTCATTCTGCCCAGCGAAGCATGTTGGAACACCTGTTTCCTATCTTGAAAATTTTTATGACTACTGCCAAAGAAGTTAGTGCTGAAACAGCATCATTAAGTGGTTATCATTCTTGGGCACCTGTTGAAAACAAAAAGATGCAGAAGCAAATCCAGACCTCAGCTGGTCCCAGGAACGCTACTCCTCTCCCTGCCAATGGGGAAATTTTCTTATACATGAAAAACTCTGCTATTTGAGGGAAAGGAAAGCATAAAGGGAAAGGTTCTAGTTTGTTGAAGCTTTCTGTTACTGCAAAGAGTATCCTTTTCTGAGTAAATTTCACAGAAAATACCAAAAGTGAATCTGAATCTAAGCAATGATGTATTTGAATGGAATAATTCAAGCTCCATTTTCTTCAGGTGGAAATCACATACTTGGAGTTGGATTCAGATAGCTTTCTCAATATGGGTTTGTGCAGCTTGGATTTTATTGTGTTTATTGTGTTAAGTATGTGTCCATTATCTAGCTCAAATGCAGATGTATAATTAATCAGATGAGTCCCACTTTCCATACTGACTGCATGAGAAACACATTGTATGTAGGGTACATACATAAGAAAACCTCACACTGAACACTTACTATTAGGGTGAGATGACGTTGTTACCTCTGCCATTTTATGTGTCTTCCTCCCAAAGGAATAAAAAAGAAATACTGGTGATGCTTGGCTGTTCAAATAACTGCATTTTTGGTCTGTTGAATGAGCTGCAACACAAAAGAAGAAAAAAATTCAATTGTTTGAAAACTACATTATTCAACTTGTGAAAATTTGAACTCCTTTCCATTGTATTGAAATTTATATCACAACACAAATCAATTTCTTATTTAATTTGCTTTTCCTTTGTTTTTATTAAATTTTGACGTGTAGACAAATATTTTGACATTTTTCATTATTTCTAATCTAATGTGCTTGTACTTCTAAATTTGAAACTTGCTTTCTGATGACCTGATTAAGCAGTTTTTATGAAAAAAAAAAATTCAAACCAAGTTAACTGCAGGACTTCACTACATAGTTTTTTTTTTTGAGATCATTATATATAAATGGAGTAAAGCAACTAAGTATTTTCTCTGTTTAGAGAATATACTCTGTGTTAAATAGTGATTTAAGTAGTGATCTTTGGGCTTTCAAACATAAAAATGTTTATTTTTATACTGAAAATTGCTACTTCTGATCTAAATTTTGTGAAAAATGTTGATCTGGGATCTCAGGCTACAATTATTTCTGTCAGGTGCTAATGTTGCGTGGGGACCACTACATAAAGACAGAAATCAGTAGTTTAGAAAGATCAATCGCACAACTTAGAACTTTTGTGACAAATTTTTTAAATGTTTTGATAGCATTTATTGTACAGTAAGACAATAAATTTTCTTTGTCACAAACAACACCAAAAAACTCAAACGAAGAGCGGATATTAAGGTAATATTTTTTTCCTCTGAATTCAATGAACTAGTAATTCTTCTACTAGTAGTAATGTACATGTCTTGTCAAAGAAAATAATAAATCAGAATTAATCCCAGTCTGATTGTGATTATTTTTCAACTTTTGATTATTTCTCATCATGTAATTGTTTCTTGACTTTCTCAATGCTTCCCTGGAGAGCTCAGAGCATAAATAGGCCAAAATAATAGCAGTTTCCTCTCATTTTACACATTGCACCCATTTTACAGATGAGAAACCGAAGCCCATATGTGTTACTCAGTTTGAGGCAACAAATGTTTGCTAGGTTTAAGGAATGCTCAACCCATGCTGTAATTATCTTAAAATTACACAAATCTTAAAGCAATGTCTCAAGAGAATTTGGTATGGCATGTAGCTTTGTTTTATCTATCTTGATTACATTGATGGAGTAAAGCAAACAAATGCAATAAAGGGAAACACCCCCCAGTATCCTGCATAGTAATCTAACAGATAGTAAATAAGAAGCAAAGTAGTAATACAGGGAATTTTACCTCACCCCACTAGGAACTCAAATGTTAGAAGTATCTTATCACTTGATATGAAGAGTTCGTAAGAAAAGATTTTATAGATTATTCAGAGTATATTTAGTGTATATTAGGGTTTAGCTCCCAGCTATGAGATCTATTGTGTTGTGGAATGCTCTTAGAAGAAAGGTGATTGAAAAGTTATTGCTTGAAATAGTTCGAAATGAGATTGGTCTGATCTTGAGAAAACTATATTGTGGAGAGTAATATTTCCTTTAAAGGGAAATAAACCACCTGATCAACAAGGTATGTCTCCCATCTCTGTCTTCTGTGGTTATTTTTTACAGCTTTCCTTTCCTTTTTCTCCCTCTTTCTACCTTTCTTCAATAGATATTTGAAGCATATAAATATGCAGATGCTTAATGGATAAAGGAAAAGATCTCACTGTCTGCCAGAGGAAAAATACATCTATTTTACCACCATGCTGTGTGCCCAGCTGAGACATAGGAAAACCAAAATATATCAGCTTGCAAAGCTAGAAGGGGACAACAGCATAACGAAATATTTCCATTTTAAAATGGAAAACCTTTCCAAAACCTTTCAAAAATTGAGCATGGAAAGGAGAAAAGAGTCATCATGGCAAATTAACAGCGTTTAGTGGCCAAACTCCTCTTCCTTGATAATTCCTTAAACATTAGCTCTCATACAAACTCATCTATCAGCATGGAAGAAGGCGAGGCACGTCAGTTTGCTATCAGAAAGAAGATAAATGAACTGGGATAGCTGGAATTTACAGCTGCCAATAATATGGACATTTCTGGTTTGTTCTTTTGTCATTCATAAGGCATAGTTGTGAAGACCCTTGTCTGTTGAACAGGTCCTTGTTATCGGCTGTTGGCAGTCAATGGTCATTGATGTATGAGTTCTTGGAAATGCTGAGCGTGGTATTGACTGGCCATGTCTGCTGATGAACTGGCACCTTTTAATGTCAGCCAGTTCATTAGCCAAAATGAGTGTAATTCCACCAAATCTCTTATTAAACTAGAACAATTGTCTGATTATTTTTTTAAACTGTGAAAGATTGTCAGTGCATAGGAAACTGAAGACTTTGTTATATTGTGAAGGAGGAGTCACTTCAAGTCACTGATAATTTTCATAGGTACTGGGTCTTCTACCCTTGACATGTCTGAAAAAGATTGGTGAGAAGGTGCTAACAGGAAAAAAATTAGGCTGAAAATCTAACTCTCTGAAGAGGAAGAAGAAAGAAAGTTACTGCTGGATTGATTTTAATTCAGAATACTGAATAAGAAAAGCCAAAAAAAAGATCACCTCTGAGAATGACTGTAGGCAGTTAAGTCAGAAAATAATGATACCGCACTCAATTTACATCATCTTTAATTGGCTACTGAGTATCTATGGTGCAAGGTGTGTTTCATTGGCCTGAAAAGAACTGAAATGCAAATATTACCTGGAATTAATGATTGCTATTTGATAACTCTCACTACAGAGATCTTAAAACATGCTCCTTAATTGTTTGCTTTAAGCATTATTATTTTTTTTTCTTGAATAAAGACTAAAAATTTTAATAGAAAATACTTCTTTTTTTGGATCACCATGCATGTATAGACTGTGGTGCCTAGCTTAAAGATTTGCAAGGTGTCAGGGTGTGATAATACAGTGCCAGAGCTGCTACAGTGTGGTGGGTTGATCCTGACTGAATGCTCGGTACCTACCCACCTACTCTATCATTCCTCCTCAAGTGGTCAGGGAAGAGAAGATAAAATGAAAGGCTCGTGGGTCAAGATAAGTCACCAATTACTGTCATGCGCAAAAGAGACTCAAAGTGGGGAAATAAGTTCAATTTATTGCCATTCTAATCAGAGTAGAATAATGAGAAATAAAACCAAATCTTAAAAACACCTTCCCCGCACCCCTTGCTTCTTCCTGTGTTTAACTTCACTCCTGATTTTGTCTACTTTCTTCCCCTGAGTGGCTCAGGGGAGTGGGCAATTGGGGCTCAGCTTTTCACAGACTACTACAGCATGGGTCCTTTCCTTGGGGTGCAGTCCTTCAGGAACAAACTGCTCCAGTGCAGGCTCTCCATGAATTAAAGCTTCAAAGAGAGAGACCTCCAGTTGTTGGGAAGCAAGT
>JAOXNG010000012.1:152887560-152908726 GCA_028566535.1 Scolopax minor
ATTGATTGTTCCCAGTAATTTCTGTACTTCATGCAAGTTTTTTATGTCTGTCTGTATCTGTAAGGGATGACGAACTACAGTTTGAGCCCTTATATGCCAACCTAAGTACTTCCACGGTGATCTTCAAAGAAAGGTTGCTGCTGTGATAGCAGACCTGGTAGAAAAAAGTACCAAGTCCTCAATTCCTATGTTCGCTCATCACTTCATTAGCACTAGATAGTATCATCATGGGTGTTTTAAAAGGGTCAAGTTCAATGTGTGTTATAAGGGAGACAACAAAGTAAAACTTCTTAAAACATTCAGGTGAGTTATCTGGTACTGGCAGAGAACAGACACTGATGTTAGACAAATATTCAGTTTAAAGTTGTTACACTATATGGAGTCTATTATCTCTTGATGGGTGGCGGTGAGTACTATTAGTAGGGTGACTGAACATCAGCGAAGGAAGAATTGCACTGAAACATCTGTTTTTCAGATATCCAATTAATATGAATTGTCATTAGCAGGGCAGTTCTCAAAAAGATACAGCAAAAGGTCAGGAGTTTTCCTGGTGTAACCGTATTTCATTGCCATAAAACCAGTCAATGAAATAAAACCTCTGACTTTTCATTTAGGAACAACCAGGACTTTATGATTCAGGGATTCTGGCTAATGGAACATGGAGATTTCATACTGAGTCATTGGTTTAATTTAGCCTAAATCTGCAGTCCAAGCAAAGTAACTGGTAACTGGCCAGTGGAAAAAGAAGTGCTAATTTCAAATGAACATGAATCCCAAAGTGTAAGATTTGCTTCTCAGTTTTCTTTTTACTACAATTTATGTGGGAACATAAGTAACATCTCACCTCATTTCCATGTGTAGTGCATTTGAAGATTAGAGCTGGAAAAAAGCAAATAGATGCTCCAAGTTTCTCCGGTTGCCAAGTTTCTCCAAATACAATGTGGTACATGAGAGTTAATTGGACTTTCAAAAGGCAGGGATCAATCCTACTGGAAAACTTATACCCAAAGTTATACATTTAAGGCTATCTCTAATTTCATTAAAATTTCTAATTAAGAGTTTACAGTCCCACAGTATCCCCCCTTTACCTACTACTGAAGGAATTAAAATAAAATTAAAAGTTTGAAAAGAGAGCTGAGAAACAACTATGAATTATTTTTGAGTAAAAAATAAACCCCATCCTTCTGTTATTGTTTCATAACAAACATACTTTTTGAGAGTAAAGAAGACACAAGAGAAGCAGAACCCATTAACATCTACAACCCCAATTATTTGAAGTCATTTGTGCTCAAGATAACATGTTTTACTGCTTGATTTGTTAATGATTGTAGAAGATTCTTATCTGTTCAGAAAATTGATGAGAAGCATGACATATCATTTCTCAGGGGGATCTCAATTTCTTTACTTTCACTCCAGGGTGAATTAAAGTAATCCAGTGTAAAAAAGAGTCTGAAAAAAACCTGAAGACTCTAAGAAGCTTTGAATCCATCTAAAGCATAAGTTTGCATGATATCAGTTAATTTTCCATTGAGAATTTACATGAAAGACATTATTAACTATGTCCTTAATTTTAGCAGCAGAAAAACTGCATCATCCAAAGAGTTAATTTCTTTTTACTCTACTTGCTGTATACACACCTCTTGGCAGGAAGGACATGCTACATTCATAAGTACAAAGTAAGAGAATAAGCAGCACGCAAAAAGGCACAGTAAGCATCTATGCCTCGTGGTAAGGCCAAGTCTGAATTGTTGAGAAGCTGGAGTCTTCATTTCTTACATCTGTGAAGCACTGGCAAGTGAACAAAATGAAAGAAACTTAATGCTGTTATACTTTGCATCGTTGTATTTACTCTGTTGCTTGTTGCACTAGGACATTTTCTGTAAATTGAATTGAGGAAAAGTAAAATGAATACGGTCAAGATACCATCAATCCCTCTAGAAGATTTTGACTATAAAGAGCAGTGTTTGTACTTAAAATAGGAGATACAAAACCTCATTTTCCTTCTTGTTATCTATATGCAGGTAGTTCCATCTTTTTTTAAGTGAGAGCAAGACAACAATGAAAAACAATTTATAGAAACATTCTTTAACTATGAAAATGAAATAAAACATCCAGATATATTCTGTATTGTGTTTCCTCATATTGTTGAACTCTAACAGCAGCTACACAGGAGAACATTGCAAAAACGGAATGGTCTCATATATTAAAGTGTGAATTCTGCTCTTCTGTTTATTCATGGCTTGTGATGTGACAATGATTGGCTTTCAGGTAAAAAAAATAATCCACAGAACAAACAGACAAATAGTTGGGCCAACTATAATGAACAACCTATCTTTTTAGCCTGATCCTGAAATGATGTCTTGGTGAGTTTCACTTTCATTTCAGATTAATAATTTCATCTCTATTTTTTCCTGATCTAAAAGACAACTCAATGCATGGTGAACTATGTGCTTCCCAGAATCAGGAAATATGGTCCAGGTCCAAAAAGAACTTATGTGTCTGAGTTGATTTTATACCCTATCTCATCCTCAGGAGCGAAGGACCATAAAAACTAGATCAGTTTAAGCATGTGCTTTTGCTCCAAAAAACTCAACCCAAAACACTTGACTACTTGGAAACAGAACTGGAGTGTATATGTAATAAACACAATTTTACATATATTGCAGGATTAAAATATGGTAAACACACAAACCCTGTGGATTTTTTTTTTTTTTCAAAAAAACCCCCTGTGCTGCAACAAATGTTTCCTCATCACATTAATAGAGACAGTGCTGTTGTAGGTGCTGATGAATGTTAGTGATACAATCCTCAGCCTGTCAATAGCACCACAGCAGTTTATCTCAGCCAAAATATAATCTCACTACTTAAGAAACTCTAAGGTTTCCTAACTTCCTAACTAAATATAGTTAGGAAACTATATTTAAGACCTTTATCAAAGGTCTTTTTGGTTGGACATGAAAATTATGTTCAAGAGATATTTAGTGTAAACATACACAACTATGCACAAAAGCTGTATAATTGTGCAAACATCCCTTCTTTAAGAAACAACATCAAATAGATGTGCAAAGCTCTGGTCAAGGTATTATTCCCAGTTTTCTTCCCTATGAATACTCTTGCAGGGTTTTAAGAATGCAACTTTTTTTCAGGACATCAAACAGTTCGACCCTCTCAAAAGGAGAGTGAGGCTGCAATAGTGGCAGAGTGCAGGGAAGAGAGGCAGCAGTTGTGCAGAAGCCTCAAAAAGCGGTCAAAAGCACCGACCAGAATTGCTGATTCCATGATTGCCACTTCAAAGCTACTAGTTCAGGCTCTCAAGTAAGTACTTTAAACAACTGCTAGTTCTAAAAAAGACTAACAAGCTTAGTAGACTCTTTTGTGAAAGTTTTAAAAAATGTAATTAGGTTATTTTAAACTGCTGCCCAGATTTTATGGTTTCTTGCAACTGTGTTGAAATGTAAAACTAAAGGAAACAAATGAATAAATAAATACAAAACTAAATTCTGTTTTCTTTTTTTCTTACATAGTTTGTTTCACAATAGCAAAAACTGGAGATTTTATGTCAAATGCCAGACAATTTTTTTGTAATTTGGGAGATGATTCTAATGGTTCATATGTGGTATTTTTTCTATTTTCTTTTTCAGGGTGAATCTGAATAATTCACAACCACATGCTTACAGTACAGATGGATTCTTAGATAAGTTATTGATTTATCCAAATCCAGTATTTCTCATATTCTTGTCCACAGTGAGCATTTTTGAATTTAAAACTCTGACCAGAATAATGGCTGCAGGTAGTTGGAAATTTCCAATTGCTCTAAGGGATAAATTCTCCCAGTGACATTTCAGATCACTGGCTGAGTCAGTGCTTTGGTGGCAGGTAACTGTGAACCGCTGAGCTAATATCCCCTGGAAATGATACTTCCAAGAACAGTATTTTTTCTCACTTTCATCTCCTTCTGCCTGCAGCAATGGCTGACTCAGTTATCGATTAGTAAGCTGAACTCTAATGAAGCTGAAGTAAGGGACACTCAGTTGAACCTGTTTGCATGTCAGTGTTGAATTTCACTTATTAGTGGCGTGAAAACATATTGGCTTACTGTATTCATTGCTCTGATACTGTACTTTAGAGCTGATCAGGTACTGAAACCTTCTGGAAAGAATGCAGTTCTAAGTTTACCTACTAAATAAAGAAGTTGAACAGAGATAAAATTACTGTCCAACAATACAGTGATAATTCTTCATTTAATATGCAGTCCTCTTTACAGTACATGATGCAGTTTTGTTTTCAAAGGCTAATTAGAGATAGGTTCTCAGTTTCACTGTAATTCAGTATAAACAATGCTTTTGTTTCAAATGGATTGCATTGCATCAGATACTCTTGTTACAAACCATGTTTCTGATATACATCAACAAGAGTTCTTGTAGCTTAAGAGACTGGTTTACTGAAATACCCTCTTTTTTCCACAGATTTTCAAAATTTACGTTCTGTATTAAAAGTCTCTCCTTAAGGAGGTATGCTGTCAACAAAACTACTAGAACAGGCATACTGAAAGCCCACAGCAGTGATCAGGACAAGGGCAAATTACTTATCTGCTACTAAGTTAATAAAGTGTCTTGCTTTTTATTATGCTAGCATCTCAAAGGCAAAGATTTTGATCCTGCAAATCATATATCAATGCATGTAAGTACTAAGATAAGCATGTGAGGAATTATAATTTATTTGAATACTAAATCACTGCTGAATTCTGGACCTCTGTGTGGGAAGGAACATTTTCTTTTCTGCTTTCCTCTCTCTACTGAAGGAATGTAAATTTTTTGATTTCTTGTTGAGCTACCACTTATAAATACTTATGCTGTCAGCAACTTCTAAATTGTCTAGTGTACTGTTGTGAGACTTGGTAATGGCTATGTTGTAACTGTCTATACTTTTTCCCATGTGTTTACATTGGAAGAGGTGGAGAAAATGTCTGCAGGATTGATCAGAGGGAAAAAAAAACCCTCCATTTCCATTGACTAGGCAACATAGGATTTGCATTTGATTCCTATCAGTGCTTTGACTCGTACCAGTTCTAGGTGCTGCACCAGTATATAAGGGTATAAGAGAAACAAATTACAACAGTCTGCATGACTTATAGCATTATACTTAGTAACTTCCATAGAAGCTTTCTCCCATCCATTTTACCCTAGAAAAGTCTAAATGATTGTGTTCATTTGAGTGGTTTGTTTAATCAAAAATCCTTTTTACTTATTCTGTATTACTGTGTATCTACCCAAGCTTTTCCTTGGCTTTTGAAACTCATGGAGGTTGCTTCTAAATCATGAATCACATGAAGCACTAAAAAAGGTTTTCTTATTTTAATACCCCCTTGAGAAAGAAAGCTCTTTACCCAGACCAACACAGTGATAGATAGCATTTCACTCATGCGTTTGATAGAACATGTCATCATCATTTGCTATTTTATTCTTTTCATCTTGGGACGTGTATGTGTTTGTGGAGGAAGGCTGGCTTAAAAAGAAAGTAAAAAATAATGTTTTCATTATGTGTTTGGACAAGAAATACATTTTAAGTGCTCAGTTTCAAAATCAGACAAAACACTGCTGAAGCTTAAATGACTTCTTAATAGTGCCGGGCGATTTAGATGCACTTAGAAGTGATACAGCTTCTGTTGCTGGCCAATTGTTAGAGGAAGTATCATTTTTCAAAATTGTCTCCGAAATGCTCCATTTTTTAAATGTCTCACATACCTACATATCAAAGTCAATCTCAAATATATTCCTAAGTGTATAAAAGTTACGTAGTAAATTTTGCTGTTTGGGCCTTGGAGATCATTTGCAAACCCGTACTCACAGTAGCAGCCTCATGGTACACAGTGTTTTAATTCTGACCTTCCACTTTCAAGAGAACCAGCTATTAACTTCTGAATTGCTGCAGTTTTCAAAATCTGTTGAGCTGCAGACTTTGTAAACAATCTAATCCATCACTAGATATCAGCACTATATGCGAAAAAGGAAGAATAATTTGATGTCTATGGGCAGGAAAACAATGAATATGTTAAATTCATGGGAGATATTACTGTGAAAATGTAAGCCCTTTCAGAAAAGTTCTTTAAAATTTAAATTCTTTTCTTCCTCACCTCTAAATCTCATGCTTGGCAGTCATTATAACATTGTAACATTAGCTTTTCCTGTGCTAATGACCTATACTCAGGTTAATTTTCCTCCTAGGTTATGCATAAATGTGAGAGAAGAGTTTATTTTTGCAGTTTTTGACCTTGTCTTCTAAAAATTGTATTGAAATTCTCTACCCAGAAAGGAGGGAAGTAGAATCTTGAAATTATTTAACCCCCCTGTTTTCCACAGAACTGGAGGAACAATAACTGAGTACAACCTAAGCTGAGAGAATGATTTATTCAAGCTTCCATATATTTGAGTTTATTAGTGTCTTTGCCCACCTTCCCAAGATATCTGTAAGAATGCCAGAAAAATATCAAACACAGTAATAGTAGTAATACTATTACTATTTTGCTAACATTTTGGTCCACCATTGAGGGGAGTTGATTATGTTGGGGTTACTCAAACATTTGAGAAAAACCTGTACAATGGACAGACAGGCTTCATTCAGCATATAAAGGACTGTGCAGTTATAACAGGGGCCAGTAATTCATTACCAGCAAGCCATTAAACAGCATTCAGGTCTGGGCTCCAGGCCTAATCCTAATGGATTAGGATTACCCATGTGAATAGCTTCATTCAAATCAAAAATTTTACAGAAGCAATAATCCTTCAAAAAGGGATGCTGGAAATCAGCACAGCTAAGTTGTTAAGACCTTTGCCTGGGTGTGAATACAGTTCTTTCCTGAGCTTTGCCATCAACTTGTTCTGTGACCTTTGACAAGTGATTTAGCATTTGTGTTTGCACGTGTTTTGTCCAGACTGTAATAACTTTGGAATTTGAAAACTCCCTTACTGTGTCAGGGACTCCTCCCCACAGCATGTCTTCCTATAATATAAATGGCTCATCTGCAACCTAGAACTACAGAGCTCCATGGTATTACTTCTGCCATCTAGCTAGAATTCCCCCTACACTGACCTTCACAGACCAAGAAAACAGGAATAAAGAAATATGAGATTTATTTCCATATATACTCATTATTACAGCAAAGACAAAAGGAAATTAATTCTGATTCAAGGTTTGCAAGTTTTGCTGGGATTTACATTGCTGTAATTTTTGCTATTAATGCTCACCAAAATAAAGATGTTCCATATTAGAAATTTGAAAATCCTTAAATTTCCATATCAGTAGCCTCTTTCTTTTCTTAAAAAGTCTTCTGTATTCCATAATTCATTTGGCTTTCTTTTCCTTTTCCAGATAGGTTATGTATTCTCTCATATAAAACCTCACTCATGATGTTTTATATTTTCTTTATAATGTTGCAAAATCCTAATGTTTTCAAAGATAAGTATATATGTTTGGAAATGAGTATTTATTTACATGCAGGTGCAACTAAACTTACATAAAAAAATATTGAGCAAGTGTAAAAGTTTAAAAAACTTATCAGAGTACTGATTATTTTATACTGTAGGGAAACTCAGTGTGGGTGATACTGACTAGAACACAACCTACAAAACCTACTTTATAGTATAGAGAAAATTAAAGAAAGTTTATTTCACCTAGATTAAGTGGATTCATGGGTTTAGCTTCCAGAAAGGATTTCTGTCAGGGGAACACAACAGTTTCTTCCGAAGAGGTAACTTGTTGACCTTTTCCTATTTATCTAGGACTTTGGGAATAGATTGCCACATCTTCTCAACTATACATATGGTATAAAATGACATTACTTTGTTTTTCTGTGCAGCTGCAACATCCCCACAAATGTTCCTGATGCTCTGGGCTGGAATCTGCCCCTGACTGCCCCTAATCCTTCCCTGTAGTCTCCTGAGGACCACCTGCAGATCCTGGCTCCCACGGGGTCACCAACCTGTGCAGTATCCTGGCAGTTCAGTGGATATTTCTAGAGTTTTTTTGTAATGTGTTATGATTCATAAATGAGATTTACAGAACCAATAGAAAACATTGTTGCAGGGGTATCAGAGGCTTTAAAAACCTCCTAACCTAAAAGTTGTCAAGCAAAGAACTGAAGAAAAGCTGGTCTTTTTATAAAGATGTGTCACTTGCCTTGCACCGCACGTAATGACAACATGAAGTGGACAGAGGCAGGTATGAAGCCCACAATGATATGAGCGAAATTGATGTGAGAGGCCTGTGACAGGCATGCAACCTCTCCAACCCCACTGGATAAAATAAATTAATTCAGGAGACTATATAACACCTTCAACAGAGCGGTGACAGGTTTTGGAGATAAAGAGAATCAGACAGTGGAAAATGAGATCCAAAATGGCATTAAGGAGCATCATTGGTAATCCAGATGCAACACAGGAACCTAGTCTTCTCTATGGTGATCAAATCTTGTTCAATTGTGGTTTTGCTTAATTAGTAAACATGTTTTGATGTAGTGTGTAGATGTTAATAATAAAACTATTGCTTAGGGGCTGCAGTGCATCATTCTATCTGTGCTTTGAAGTAAACCATAGATGTTCTTCCTCTAAGCAGGGACTCCTTTGCTACCCCATTGAAAAAACAGTTTATGAGGTCAAATTCAGCTGGTTGACCTGACCTATGGAAAGCAGCAACCCTCCACTGATGTGCAGTAATTAAAGTGAACAAGCCATATTTTGGTGGTTATTGTACACCCACAAACATGTAATACCACCTTAAGATCACCTTGGGACTGGAGCAAAGATCACCTGCAGCCTACTGCAGAGTATCATCTCAAGATTATCTTCCTCTCCTGAAATATATAACAGCCAATAAGCTAAGAAAAATGTCATTCCTCACTAGAAAGACAAAAGGAGACAAAAAGGTATCTGGGCTACACAAAGCCCTTACGAATCTTATTTAAACTCAGGAGTAGAGCTGAGCAAATAATTAACTCTTGTTTTGTGTCAGCTCTGGGAAAAAAATGTTTTGGACTATGTTGCTTTTCTCAAAAGTAGAGATTTTTTATCATTAAGTAAAAATGCTTTTTATTTCAAGAGTTATAAAAAACCAAATTTTTTTTTTCTTCCACAAATACATTTGCAAAAATAATTTCAGACACAAGTGTTATTTCTGTTTTAAAAATCTTGAAATAAAAAGCATTATTTTGTATTGCTTTCAGATGGCTTCTATGATTGACAGGATTCTATATTTTTCAATGGAAATATTTAGGTCAAAAAACACTTCACCAATCTCTACTCAAGATACAGCTGAACTTAGCTCAAAATAGTCTGTTTCTCTCTCAAATTTTATTTTTTTCTTTTGTATTTATAATAACTTGCTCTGTTTTGCTAGCACTTTTTAATTTTCACTAATTCCCTACAGTTATTACCCTTCTAGGATAACTAAGTGCATATGAGAACCAAATGTGCTGCATGAATCAGATTTACTGAAGGGGAGAGAAGAAACAGAAATAGAGCAATGTCAAAAATGCAGAAGGAGAAGCACTTTTATTAGGGGCATGATCTTCTATAAAGCAATCAAGAATTTAGATAGAATATTGCGTATAAGAGCAGAACTGTCTATCCAAAGCTGAGAAGTAATTTATTTTTTCTCATTTTTGACATTTAAAGTCGTATAACATCAGTCTGTGATCCCAAAATAATGTATTGATTTATCTTGGAGAAACTCGACATAGCACATCTGGAGGTTTGGTTTTTTTTCCATAGGAGCTTTTCTTTCAAATACCTGCTGTACATTTAAATAGCAAGGACCTGTTTCCAAAATAATTGCAGTGGGTAAAAGGGAAGCTAATAACAGTGTATGCAGATTCTTTGCAAAACAGCAGATGCAGAGGTTCTCAGGCTACCTGAATTATTTATGGTTAATTCGACACATCTCTAGTAATGTCTGAGGCTTTTATAGGTCTCCGAAGCACATCTGAGAAAAATGCACCCATATTCATGCACCTGCATACTTTTAATTATAAACTCTATGGATTGTGTGACCAAGTCATTTAGAAATTTTGGCTGAATCATTCAGAGTAATTTGACATACTTTGTGCTGCGGTTTGCAAAAGCCTTACATTTATTTGCAAGCATATTCATTTTAATTCAACGACTTTCAAACGTGATGTGACTCAATAGTACAGAAACACAGGATTCGCCATAACATCACGGATCAATGTTCCCTCTATTCTGATTTTGGCACCAATACTGCACCTGGATCTAGTAACACAAAATCCTACCAAAATCAATGAAACTCTGCACCGACATAGGATGCTTAATAGCTGAGATACATTTTGGGCATGGTTTTTCAATATTATTCAGAAGAAAGATGTCTTGAAAGGAAAGGGGGCACTTCAGTAACTTTCATGCACCATAGTAGCTAATGTTTCTTACTTAATTTTTTTTTCCTTTGAGTAGTTTTCCTTCTTGTGTATATGCATATGCATCACTATGAATTTTGTAGGTGTCAATATTAGCTAAAATCTTAATTATGCATGTAAAGATATTCAAATATGTGCAATCAAACCCAACTATTTTGTATGTCAAAAATAAACAACCAAAACCTCTCAATAAGTGGATATGCAAACAAGCAACAAGATTATTAAACATTTTAAGCTAGAATGCAAAATATGTGTTAGAAGAAACAAATATAAAAAACAAGAATTTAAACTTGGGAATCTGGATAAAACCTTCGGAATGAAAAACAGAAAAAATATCAGATTAACCTTCTGCCTTCTCAGTGTTTAATTGTCATTTCTCTTTCACAGAAACATTTCCTGGACAGGATGGACTAGGGTTTTAGTCATCCATGAATTTCCTATGTTCATGTGCATTTTTTCTTTGATATCAAATGGTGATGTCTTCTTTCTGCAGCTGATACATTTTTCAGAATTTCCTTTTATTATCACAGTTTAAGGATCAAGAAAGCTGAATCACTGAGCAGGACTTCATTATGTTTGGCCAGTACAAATGCAAAATAAACAGTTCTTTCTTCAAAGATCTAGAGAATGGTCAGTATTTGTAGTGATGCAATTCAGGTATGGGATCAGACACCAGCTTAAAGCCAAGAAGAGCTAGGACTCTCTTCTAATTTAATTCACACTCAAGAAGGATCATGACTGTAATTTTTCCATCTCTCCAAGATGTCCCAATCATACATATTAAGCACAGAATATAAAATTTAGAGCAATAGACAAGGAATATCAGTGCCTGAGACAAATTGATTTTACGGGTTTGGGTTTTTTTCCTTTGTTTGGATTTGTAGGATTTTTTATTGATGGGATTGATTTTAAAATTGACCCTTTGCCTTTCTGTATTTTAGATCTTTGTCCTTAAAATTTAATAGCACTTCCCTACTTCAAAGTGAAGTTGTCAAGATAAAGTCCATTAAATATTCTGAAGTGTTCTGGTAACACAATTTATGCTATATGTAAAGATATTTAATTTAATTTTTTTAACATACATATTTCCTTCCTTTACTCAGCAATTGGTTCAGTGACATAAGGATTAGAAACAGCATAATCTGAAACTGAAGTTTTCTATCCCTGGTTTGTTGAATAGCTGTAATAAAAGAAGGGATCTGGTATTTCACAGTACCATTAGTCTGTAAACCTCACTTAACAAAAAAATGACTATACCTTAGCTGTTGTACCTACAAAATTTTCTGCCATTTTACTTTAAAAAGTCAAAATCACTGTTCCTAGGCTGAAAATAATCTGTTTTGCTTTCATCCACAGTCTGGTCTTCACAAGACTCTGGTTAAAAACTTCTCCCTCAACTATCAAGATGTAACAACACCACTGAAAATACTCCTAAAAGCATGTCATGACAGATTATGTCAGTATTCTTTCTTGTTACCAGTACTTTAAAAAAGGCGTTTTATCTCAAGCCCTAAAATAGCCAGTTTAACTTAAGCCCACTATCCTGTCACACTATCCTGTAGTGTGCAATGTAAAAAGGATCAGCAATTTTGACACCAGAATTCTGGAATGAGAAATCTGCAAATATCAGAGAACATCTTTGAATATGAGGCACCTCCAAGTCTCTGTGTAATACTGGCCCTTAACAATCTCTCCTCTCTTTTGCAAACATAGGTTTAATGTGAACATGGAAAGAAGACCATGGCTGCTGGTGGGTTGCAAGTCTTTACAGATTAATATCTTTGCTGCTGCTTTTTCTTTCTCCAGAACCCGCTGCAGTCCATACCTGCTTCCACTGCAGCCTCTTTCTCATCCCATCCTGGAACTGTGGCTGGCACTGCTTCCTTGTTTTCTCCTAGACTTCAGCCATCCCTTCTGACTTCATCTCAGGGGTGTTATGGAGAAACACATGAGCTTTGTGGACCTAGCACAAACCTGACAGAGCTTATTAGCTTAGGCTCTGTTCACTGTCACAGCTTTCCATACACATCTTGTTGTTGAGTCCTGGTATTCTTGGCTAGTGTGAAATGAACATCACAACCAGTAAGAAAACAGATGCAAAATTATAGCCATGTCATGCTAAGAAATGTGCCAAGTTGAAAAAAATAACAATCAAAATCAAAGAAAAATAAAATAAGAACAAAAAATTAATGTAACAGCACAGTCTCCCTTGGATCTGAACTGCCTTGCAATATAAGCATTTCTGGTCTCCTTTAATAGGTAATTAGAAAGTCTGAATAGTTTCCAGTTATTGAAGAGTAACTGTGAGGTTTTTAAAAACTCAAGAAAAGATCTGTAAGAAGGAGGGAAAAAATACTAAAATCTAGAGGGCTGTAATGGATTCAAATGAAAGCCAAGATAAGCACAAAAAAGGATACTGGCTGTCTCTCAGGAGACATTCTTTTGAAAGGGAATGGAAATGTATTTACCAAAATGTGCAAAGAACTGCATTTATGTGTTCAAAGCAGAGTAACATAATGCCAAAACACCACATTACAGTTGGTATTATGATATTAGTATATATGGATTGGCATTTAGATGCCTAAAAGTTAGCTCTAGATTGTTTAAACAGGCTTCCCTGTGAGCTTTTGGAGCTTTTGGAGACTGACTGCTCACTGAAGAAGGAGATTCATTTTATTTTCTCTATGGGGCACTCCAGCCATATCAGTTAAGCAGGGAGTGAGTTAAGAAACAGCCAGGATGAAACCTCACAGGCCTGCACCCATTCAGGATTTAGCTCTCCAAATCTTCTGAGGGCAATCTATTTGTGTGGCAGACTCAGCCCTAGATCTGGCTGGCCACTGGTCACCAGCAGTGGTCCTCAGGGCACAGTTACCAGGCATTTTTTTTCTGCATATTTGCTGTCTAGAAAGTGAGGTGTATCCCCTATAGTCTGAGCAGTTGAACACATGGTTCATGGTTTCCTTGAAATGTGTCTGGTTTCTTTTCCATTTTAGGTACATGAAGTTTCTTGATTTTATATTTTGAACAAAATCCAGATTTTTTTCTACAATTAGCTTTATTATCCAGCATTTCAGTACTTTGCCTAAGTCTTCATGTTTCCTCTGTCTTGCATATTCATACAGTGGCTGGACAATACCTTAAATCACTACAATTTTGCAAAGAAAACATCTGTTCTGTTCATCATGAAGAGAGAACCTCAAATTAGAACTGAAAGTAATGAACTGGGGGAAAAAAAGTGTACACATAGACACTTATTTAGGAATGTGCAGAGTAGAGGCTAAACACATCTTTAACTCTTACAGACTACAGAGAGATACAGCTCTGAAGGGATGTATTTGATACAAATTCCTTACAATCCTGTGTACATATAATTTCATTGTTTTTGTGTAATACTGAAAATTTCATATGTTTGTTTTAGATTTAAGCCGTTTGTTTTAGATTTAAGCTGTTATAGCAGTTCAATGCTTCTCTAAGTATCTCTTCTCCTATGCTCCTAGATTTTGGGAAACAAAGTAAAACAAAACAAATGTTTAAGGCTTTTACCAGCTGGCATTTTATTTGGAAACTAAAGAAAGTATTTTGATAGGCATTCAATCTTTTCAGCAAAATTAAGCTTATTGCATTGAAAACTAGAAAGAACTAGACACACATTGTGTCAGAACAGCTTGGGCAAAAGCTTGCTTAAATCTTAGGCTTGCAAAATGAGATTATCTTGATTCCCAAAAATGAGATATTGAATTTGACTTGATTAATTTTTATTTAGTATTATGAAATCTAATGAGTCTTATTGATTTTCAAATCTATAACTCTATCCCTTTAATTCCTTCTATTATCAACATTAGGTACTGGTTGCTATTGTTAAAAGGTTTCATAGCTGTAGAAACTGATCTTTATGATTAATTTGACATATTTGATGACAATCATAACATTTGATAATATCAGTATCTTATTAATTGATTGACTAATACACTGATTTATTTGTGCTAAGATAAATAACCTGCCAAATTCAATATATCAAATAGGTTTTAACTTCCTTGTGTACTACTCAGTTATTAGAAAAGCAAATGTTTTTCAGTCTGTTTGAGGGAAGTGGTCCTTTTGAGTTTTTCCCCTTGGCAGGGGTAAATAAGAATACTAACGTTGTAGTTTGAACACTCTCAGGAATTGTAGGACTTGATGGTGTGCATCCTGGGGTCCTGAGAGAACGAGCAGAGGTAGTTGATAAACCACTCTCCATCATATTTCAATATTTAATATTTCATCTATGATGTAGTGATTGTATCATTAGACAAAGGAAGAGTTATGAATGTCATCTGTCTGGATTTCTGTAAGGCCTTTTGTATGATTGGATGGATTGTTGCATCTAAAGAGTTGCAATCAGCAGCTCAGTGTCTGAATGGAGATCAGTGACGGGTGGTGTCCCTCAGGGTCTGTATTGGGACTGGTGCTGTTTAATATTTTAATCAAAGATATTGACAGTAGAATCAAGTGATTGGGCTTCTGTGAACCTCATAAAGTTCAGAAAGGCCAGGGTTTTCTGTTGTTTGTTTTGGGGGTTTGGGTTTTTTTTATTGTTTGGTTTGTTTTTTTTTTTTTTTTTACAGGATTGATTTTAAATAGTCGATTTTGCATTTAATTAACAATATTAGAGGAAAAAAACTGTACTAGACTCAACAATAAAGTTGAATAAAGTTGTGATGTACCTACTGCAGGTATGCTATTTCACTTTTGGGGGAAAATCAATAGAAAGCTATTTTTTCATTACTTTTTCCTTGTCAGATAAAATGCTATTTGACTGTTCTTACATTTTACATATGAAACACAGAAAGTCATTATCAGGGGTGAGTGCTTATTTGATACTGTTACTCCCAGACACCTTCAACTGCCAAGAGGTAGAATACTGTCATTACTTTGTCAAAGTAAAAGAGATAGACTTATATTATTTCTGTTAATGAGGTGGGGATAATTAGATAGATCAAAAATAACCAAAGTACATCCAAGTTATTTAGTTCCTAATTCAGCAGAGCCCACAACTAATGAATATGTTGAACAGAACTGGACCATGAAACATGAACAGAAACACTGTGTGCCCCACTTTTAGGGATGACCCTTAACTCTTATAATGGAATATTGAATGTTTGCTGTCTCTGTAGAAAAAACACTTTCATTCTGACCATGACTAATATGCAGACTTTATATGGAGTTTGAATAAACTTGTTTTTTCCAGTGATTAAAATTTAGTTTAGGGTGTTATTTGCGTCTTTTTCTTTCATGTGTTTGGGTTTTCTGGGGCTTTTTTGTTTGTTTGGTTGGTTTTTTTGTGTGTGTATTTTTTTCCCTGACTACAATCCTTCAGATAAAGGACATTGCAGTAGAAATCTCATGAGAATTACTACTTCCTCCCCTCCCTACTCCTGGGATTTGTGATACTTCCAAATCAGAGATAAAAAGAATACAGGCAAATTCTTACAATATACACATTGGAAAAGTTTGTTTTATGTCCCAGTTCACTGGCTGGCTCATTAGAGACTAGCAGCTCTTTACTTCTACCAGTTCATGAAATTATTCCCCTGGGTTTACGATATAATGCTTTAAGTTAGTTGTGGAGGTGCATAGGAGCTGATTTTCCAGTGTATGAAAGATTTTTTCCAAATTTTATGAAATGTCCATTTCTCACTGATTTAAAATTAAGATTCTTAACATATTGGTAGGTAAAGAGGGATTTTTTTCCTCCCAGGATGGTTTTAGAACCATCTCACTTTTCATATGAAGCACCCCTGTATTCTGAGTCAGGAAAGGGTTTGAATGCAATTCTTCAGTTTTATACTAATACCCTTACATATTTCCTAAAAATTAAAAAAAAAGACAAATAGACATATACTGTTCCCACACAAATGCACACAGCACCTTATTGCATCTTTGATATATTTTATGGACAATGTTTCATTCTAAGAAGTGAGCATTTTATGTCTATTTTTGCTTGTAGTTTGAAGTTCTGAAAAAAAAATCTCATTTTCTCTATATGTCACACTCAAGAATATTTCTTCCTGATGAAGTACCAATCATACGTATGTCAGTTTGTTGATTTGAATAAGAAGACTCTAAATGTATGCTCAATCTGAATCCTACTGTTTATGTATCAGATATGAAGAAGATCTGAACCCAAAAGTGTCATCCTTTTTTTCCTCATGATATAGGGCAGTAAGTTAACTTTTTTTTTAAAGTTAGTATCTTCCAGATAATCTTTGCTAATGGGTTTTACTCATAGGTTAAAAAGCTGTCGATTACCCCTTGTTAGATCTGTTAGAAATAACCCTTGATTACTGGTCTTGCATAGTATACACAGATAAGTATAGATATCAAAAAAATAAGGCTTTCAAAATAAGGCTGCTTAAAATTTTTTTTACAAGATCTTTTCTTTTTATTTTGTAAACAGTCTTTCCAGAAGGCTTCTGAATTCAGGTTTGTTTGAAATGGATGCTAAAGAATTTCTCTGACTGTGGTATCAATGATTTTTTTATTAAGTTGAATGCTTGCCCATCCATGGTAAAAGATTTATTTTCTTGGGATAAAAACATGCCTCATCTGCGCTATTTAATATTATGCTATTTTTAATCAGCATATGAGGAGGATGGAAAAGCACAGCAATATGATATCAGTCACCTGTCAAACATGTCAAAGGGAATGTCAAAATGTCTCTGAAATACATTACAGCTGTGAATGGAAGAAGAAAAACTAATAAGCACTGGGAATGTTTTGAAGATTTCTGTAATTAAAAAGGAATATATAACCTTCTGGAAACCCTCATGAAAAAACATGTCACAAACAGATGGGAAAATGAATCTCCAGTTTCTGTGCAGTCTTCATCTTATAAAGGGTAATCCTAAGATTTTCTTTTTTTACTTGAAATTTTGCAAATAAATATTTCCATGTTAAATTGCAAATGTAACGTGCAAAAGGAGAAAGTGCTATGGATGTGCAGCACTGTTTAGGCAATTTTGAATTAGGAAGTACTGCAGATGTGCAATAAGGTTTTTATAGGTGTACTGGTTGCTTATGGCAGTTAACCTTGACAAATCTGCTGTAGTTTTAATACAGGAGAACTGTTGTTGTTCCAGGTTCAAGCGAATAAAATTATGTGTACATATGGCCTTGCTCATCATCTTTCTTTTTTTCCTTCCTCTTCCATTTTCCCCTTCATTTTTGTCTTCTGTGATCTGAACTCTTCCTTCTAATGGTGTTAAGGAAAAATCATGAAATCTTCCGTTGGGAGAGGAAAATGACAGATACCAAAGCAGAGACTCTAGTTTTGTTTACAAAGGGGAAACATGCTTTTAAATATTGAACTTATGAAAGAGATCTCCATTAAACTGGAATACTGAGAATAACACCCTTCTTTTATTTATGAGACTTCAACAGTATCGAGTGTCAGAGAAGGCTCATGTGAGAGCAAGTGATTTTGACATTCTTATTTTCAGTCTGTTTCTTCTTCTTTGCTTAGAAATCTAGCGAGATTGTCTTCAGAGTCAATCTGAAAAACAACCTCTAAACTTCATGCACGTGTGGTTCATGGCTTCAGCTTTTACTTTGGTTCATCAGAAACTTTGCAAGAATCTGATGAAGAATCCTTAAAATATTCATCTGTGGAAGTAGATCTTAAAGTGATTCTGTGTACATTACTGTCTTATAAAAACAGGGTTAAATTAGTGCTAGAAAAAACACATTGCCTTTAGGGATATCATCTAGGATTTACAGCCTGGCTCAGTGAATCCCCTGGCTGGCCAGTTGATCTGAAAGTTAATAAAGCCAGCAACACTAGAAGTCAAGGATTGCCATCAGCAGTTTCCCATCTAAGGGTTTCAATAGGTTATGCTGCAGTTAAAAAATTAATAATAGATAGCAGAAAATCCACCAGAGGAATCCCAACCAAAACACAATACTGAAGAAAGCAGAATGACTTAACTTCAACCAAGCAGTGATCTGTGATATTCGCTTGTGGGTTACACCCCAAAAAGCAACATTAAGTGGTGAATGATTAACAAAAGATGCAGGAGGATGACTTTTATTACCTGCAGTGGAGCGTTCATAAGCTCCAAATTGGCTCCATGGTGTAAAATGAAACAGGAACTCCGGGTTAAATTTTGATACCTCAGAGTTGGCTTATATTAGTGGAGAACCTGACCCTGGGTCTCCAAGAAGCAAATGACATCCCTTTGGGTGATCCTTGTAGCTCCAGATTTAGCATAACTCCCCCCCAGGGAATCTACAACCAAGAGAGAGTGTCTGCTGCAGATGGTGGTGCCATAACCTGCAGGATAATGCTTTCCAGGCATCGGTGTTTAGAGTTCAGTGGTAGTATAGATAGAATTAACAGTTTTGTGAACTGTTACATGTGAACATAAACCTTACTCTTTTGGTAAGATTATAGGTGCTTGTAATCCAGTATAATTTCTCTGAAAGTAGCCAGCTGCAGATTCTAAGAGAAAAGGAGAAGAATGACTTTGCAAAGAGATGCTTGAACAGCAGAAATTGTGATTTCTATATGATCATGTCTGGCCTGGAAGAGATAAGCAGGAAATGATAGTTGATTGCATCTTATACTGGAAATAGATCGTCTATTAAAGTTGGCACTGTAGAAGCCAAAAGCTTGCTTGTGCCCAAAAAAATAAGTGAGAAAAATTAAGGAAGGGAAAAAAAGCTTATCAAAGTTATTAAAAACCAAAACACCATCTCTGGTTTTAGGGTCAAAATGTTCCCTCTTATCCCACAACAATTTAAATTTATCAATTGTGTTTGTTAATGGACTTTGCCTAACATATTTGGAAATCTCAGTGCACAGACACTGCTACCAAAAGACATTTAATAATCTTCCTCATGAGGAGTTTTTAAAGCTTCTTTAGTAAACAATAAAAGCTAATATCTAAACAAACTAAGCACTTCTTGGAAAAGGTATTGTTGTGGGATTTGTTGGGGTTTTTTTTCTTTTTTATTTCCAAGGATAAACAGCAAATCTGTAAGAAGCTATCAGGTTTAGCTACTATATAAATACCTCTTGTGTTTTCCTAAGGAGTAGTGTTAGCAGGTTTCACTGTCACCCATTTAATTCACGCTCACAAGCTTAACCAGTTTCTTGTCTTCTTCCAGACTTCACAAAGTCAGTCTGGCTGCCACCAGCCAAGAGGCATTCAGGTGCTCTCAGGCTTACAATTCAAGAAGAGATTGAAATGATTAAGGCATAGGAAGATGCTTCGAGTAGCACCTGAGGCTGGTGAGTCTGTTTGCCAAAGCTGAGACTTAGAAAATGCTAGTGAAGAGTGATTGTTTTCATATTTTAGAGGTCATATGATGTAGCTGCTTGTAACAGAAGTGGCTTAAGCACAGCAAAATTATATACAAAATGGCACTGTATCCCTGCACTATTACAAATACCTCCCAGGTAAAAATAACTCTTTTTATTGTGGGGAAAAGTTTCCATAAATTTCTAATTAAGAAATGTATCATTCTTTTCCTCTCAATACTTGTTTCTCTAATTTACATTATAAATAGATGAAAACATTATCACACCTTCATATAGACCTTTATGTAACTCTCTACTCCTGCTGAAAACGCAGAAATTCACTCATAAATCTCCCCAAACTCATTTATCTCAGCAATTATTTTTTTTTCCTTCTCAATGCATTTGGATGCTATTCCATTACCTCTGAACACTCACCCAGAAGCTGTTAGTCCAATAGCATCCATTTCATGCTTAACCACTCTTCAGGTTAAAGTATTGCAACACACTTGAGGAGCTCCTTTTGCATGAATTTTAGCATGAAAGAAAGAGAGAGTCTATCTCATTTTGTTATAGCAGATTTCATCAGTTCTCTCAGCTCTGTATGAAACTTTGTGAGAGAAAGGGCCCTGGATCAAGCCCTCAGTAAATGTAGTCATCTTTGATTTCATTTGAGCCACGACTCTTCTAGGGGCAATCTGGTGGTGTTAGGTGGGATTAGAGGTAAATGCAGCTCTTCTGTTTCATGCTGCTGCCCTCTCCAGTTTTCATCATCTGTATTTGGCTCAGGGCTCCTTCTGATTTTCTTGTGGGCTTATTCCTGGGTTTAGAAGGCTTCATACCTTTCCCAAGTCCCATCTCACTTTTTAAGGGGAAAGGCCAGGAGTAATCCCTGTCACTTTCTCACATAATGGTTGTGCTGCCTATGTTTTGGTTCATTGCCCTTGGAGATAGCTGACACTTTTTTGGATAGTAATGGAACAAACTTATAGCTGCTGAGGATCTGTTGAGTTCTTCAGTGTTAAATAAATATATCACCAGTGCCATCCTATATCTGGGACCAATTGATCCTCCAAACTTCGTAAATATGAATTAACATCTGAGGTTTTTTTTGGACTGAATCAACTCAAAAAACCAAAACTAGTTGCAGTTATGGGGGTTATGTTTCCCCTTTTCTAATCAGTGAGAACTTCACCAGACTGTCACAACTTCTCAAATATGATGGATAGTGGTTTAGCAATTTCATTCGCCAGTTCCCTCAGGTCCCTACCTTTGCCTTCTTCAACTTTAACTGTGTGGCTAGACCACTTGCCTCAATATTCAGTACGTCAACCTTCTCTGTGTCCCAGGTCTCCCGTTTCCTTCCAAAGAGAGTCCACATTTTCCCTGTTCTTCTACAGGTCACTGATGTACCTGTAGAAGCTCTTCTTGTTGCCTTGCTATCCCTGGCCAGACTGAACTCTCTC
>JAOXNG010000012.1:152919184-152934526 GCA_028566535.1 Scolopax minor
GAACATGGAGGTAAATATCCGTTGTCATCATTCAGGAAGCTGTGTTGGATTTGTTTTGGCATTTTCCCCAAAACAACAACAACAAAACCCCTAAAAACAGATATGTGAATTATTCTTTCTCAACATTTCTCTTCCTCTGCATCTACTGTATACTTTCTTCTTAATTAATATTGTTGTGCATTTCTAAATACTTCTATCAGGGAAAAATGGTTCACCCTTTATGATTTTCATATCCACATTTTTTTCTCAACTTGACAAGAGCTATTTGTGCTAAAAAAAATTCCTCTCCCTATGTATTTTTTAGGAAGAGATGATTTACTTATAAATGAAGAAAGCACCTGCAATTGTATTCTTTAGCTAAGCAATTTACTTATGGTGATTAGCCCATACTACAAATTGATATTACATTTCACCCCAAACCAGACCAGAAGAACAGAATGTGGTCTTCAGACCACATGCAGGACTTGTTTGCCTTCAGAGCTTAGGGGAGGAGAAAAATCAGGAGGATTCAAATGAAAGAAAGAAAATGTGTCTGCTGCTGAGAAAATGCAGGTGATGCCTCTAATTTTCCATTGGTAGATAGATGGAATGTCTCAGTAAAAAAAAAACACAGTGCTGCAAAATCATAAAGTAATATTTATTTATGTCACTATAGAACTGTGTATCAGAAGACAATCTTCTCATCTTCAACTCATAGGACTTGGGAGTTCAGTGGTGGTGACAAGAAGGCTTGTGCACTGTGCCTTCTCCTTTGCTAAGTGAAATTCAGTTCCTTTTGTTATTCTTCTGGTTTGCTTATTGCAAGGAGAAAATAAAACATGGCAGTGATGTGTAGCTGTAAAGTCACAATTTGCATTGTGAATAATGCAAGGAACGAGCAGCCAGTGATCAGCTTGAGGTGTGTCTGAATCCATCAGTCAAAAGGAAGAGCTAAACCTCACATCGAAACTGTGTCTGTATGTCAGCAGTTAACAGGAGGTTATACTGAATCATACATTTCTGTTATGTTCACTTCTTTCAGAATGCAAATTGATTGGGTTTTGTAAATTGGTAGGGTGGATGAGAAAGTAATTGCATACAATCATGTTGTGATAGTTTTGAAGATCTGGGTTCCACTAATTCTTACGCCTTTTTGATAGACTGAGGAAAACCAAAAGGCAGGAACTTCACCTCCCTTATTATGATGTGTGATTGGCAATCTGTGATAACCTCATTATTCCAGGAGTGCATTGAACTAGTTATTGACTACCACATAAAAACAGCATAGGTAATACATGTCCAAGTATCTTCCTTACTTAAGTTGGCCTCATCTCCTTCACTTCCCCTGCTTCTCCCCAGCTGCTCCCTTCCCACAACATCCCAGCCCTGCTCCTGATCTCTGACTGCAACAAGATCCCCATGAGTTCACAGCAAAACTCATCAGATGCACAGAACTGAAGACTTGGGCTTACATGGCAGTCTCTGGAAGGGGAATCACCCAGGAAATGTTGGAACATTTCCAACAGCATCACTGCTCCTTAGGCAGAAGACCAGCCTTGGAAGGCTCAAGGCAAATCTTACAACAGGCAGCAGGGAGATGATTATAGGATTGGTGGTAGTCCCAGATGCACAGCAAGAGGTTGCAGGGGCTCCTCAGGGAAGTGGAGATACATCACTAAGTGAACATCTCACTTTTCCATTCCTCTTCGGTGTACATTGCTCACTCCACAATTTCTGATTTCCTTGTTAAAGATTTAGAGCCATATCTGCACAGTGTGGTGGAAAAAGCCATGAAATAAGACATATCTGCTGAATAATTTGGTACAGGTCTTGAGTACAAATGACATGAAGCAGGAAAAGATATTCTATTAGATTTATTTGTAGCTTCTTTTGAAAGCACTAACTGCTGTGTGTGCATTTATGTATTGTCCTAAAGGCAGGAAAGGCAAATTTATTTAATTCTATCAGAAATTTCTTAAAGTGTGTTAAAAGGCAGATCCCAGATCTGACCTGTTTCGTAAAACATTGGTGTCCTTCTGCAGACTAAAATGGAATGATCCATGCCACCGAAGCTGATCTTGCTATGATTGAAGCTGTTGCAAGTACACTCAGATTTCTTTGCCTCATTTTACTGCTATGTAACTTATGCGTAGAGGACATTAAAAGGGAATTTAAAACTCTGATTCCAACCAGAAAGAAGAAAAGACATTCAAAGATAAGTTAAGAGTGTAGAGCTTCGTTAGGCAAATTATGTTAAATTTAAACAGAAATTCATTCTTACAGAGAGATTGATTTCAATGGCATATATGTAACAGTTTTAGTGCTTGTGGATAGATTTGAATTTTCTAATCTTTTCAAAACAACCTGCGCACAAGTGTTACAACAAATATCATAACCGAGATCACAAAGAGATCTTTCCCTATTCTGTTGTATTTCTTCAGATGAAAGATTTTATTCCTGAAGTATGATAAATGCAGAAAAATTTCTGGTTTAAATCAGTAAATTCTCTATTGCTTATCAAAACCGCAGGTAGGCATTCTTTTACTTCATCCCCTCAGAGGATAAATGGTGAAGGATAAATGTAATTCATCTCAATTTTTTTTTCACCAGTTCTTTGTTCCTTTCCGTTTCTCTATTCTTTCTTATATTGTACACTGCTTAAAAAAAAAATTCTGAATGTGAAGGCAGAATATTTCCCAGGAAAAAAGTTATTTTAATAAAATATGGTGAGGAGTTCAAAAGCAAGAGTATTGCAAAAAATTAAAATTGACTGTGGATTTAATAATTTTTTTCTGGTGTTTTCTACAATTTTTTCAAACAATAATTGGAAAATAATATAGGATTTGAAGTTTATTTTATAAAGTTAGAAGCAAACACCTTTCTCCCCTCCTTTGTAATATAAATAATTTGGCCCTGATTCTCTTTCACCTTACATAATTTCTTTTTTATATTCTTATTTTGCATTCTTGCAAAACAAGGGATTCTGGTGTACTAATAGCATTGATACTAATATATTCCATCTATCAGTAATGTTTGACAAGGTCAAATACCTAATCAATTTTTTGTCAGAAATTCAGACCTGCACAACATATCTGAAACAAAAACTATTTTAATTTTTAAATATCACTGTGGAGCAGGATAGTAGGTGTATCATCATCTTAGTGATCTACTGTGACAGGGCAGTCTTCTATCTTTGCCCTTTTTCAATTTCTATCCATGGTGTATGAAGATAATGGCTTAGAAAGAAATAGGATGAATTGGAAACAGAAAATTATTGAAAAGCATCCATAAAAAGCTTCTTTGAGACAAATATTTTGGTCTAGAATAGTTGAACAAGATCAACCTAATATACAATAAATATTATAAAATACAAATTCAATAATTATAAGAAAAAGACTTTTATAAAAATTCTTCATGAAGTAGATTGACTGTAAAGTTGTCACCAAAGCTTATATACTGTTCTGATGGGCACTGGTATATGAGGATTACTGAGTTTACTGCATCCTTCTTGCACTGGAGTGCTGCTCTCTGACACTTCCATGGGCTCATGGTTGTTTCAGTGTCTACTTCATGGCCTTTCAAAGTGCTGATTCCAAATCTGTCATGCCTTGGATAATGACATTCACAATCAGCGAGCGGCATGTCCATACATTTTTGCTGAAATAGTAGGGGTCAGAATAGTGGTTTGGGCCCATTCCATCCCAATCCAGGAGGAACAGCAGTCCTGGAGGAAAGAGCTTTGTGTTGTCTGGACTGAAATATCTGTATAGTGCAAAAAACCAATATGAAATGCACAACTTCTGGAGTAACAGTTTAACAAAATATGACAGACACTGGCTTTCACAATAATGACAACACATTATTTTGGCATACCAAATACTCCAGCAGCTGTTATTCTTCTGAATATGTCTGCCTGACTCTCTTACCAGTTGGAGAAGAATTGGGGTAGGGAGAGGTCTATGTAAAGCAGCATCCAAACAGGGGTAAATGTTACCATTGGGCATCAACATCAAGATTGGTAACAAGTAACGGCATCACTAGGTGAATATTTTCCAACTTTCCAATGACCAAAATAGCTTTTGTGTAATTATATATTGCCTGTGCAAAGGGATTTATAAGTATTTGAATTGTAAATGTCACTACTCAATCACAGCCCTTGATGGACTACAATGAATATTAATATATGTTGAGTACGTGGATGCTGATCAAGTGACCAGATGTCTCAATCTACCTTGAGCAACGTTGATGCTCCCTTCCCTTTCTCAGACAGGAACACTTACAGTGTCAGGGGAACAAAAGTTCATGGTTTTATCAAAAACTCATACTTGCTCTGAATCATGTGTCCTACCTGGAAAACACCGTCTCACACTCTATCCAGCTGGGCTTTTCATGAAAAAAAATTTAAAATAATCACTTGCGCAGCAGTGTCCGAAATGCCATATGCATTGTCACAGTCTGCTGCTTGTTACAGAACATTTGCTAGCCCAGCAGGAGCCATGCCATCAAAATTGGTGAACAGGGCACTTTGGGCCAAATTTGTCTAATCCAATTGTGTTCTAGCTCCCATGAGGGAAGTGCAGGCTGTGATGTACTTATTTCTGCCTTATAAGGAGCCAATGTAAACTGGGAACATAAGTCAGAACGACTGGGCTTACACAGTGTTTTCTCTCATGGTACATCTAACCAAACCTCTTGCCTTCCTCCCCGCTTTCCTCCCCACCTTCCCACTTCCTGAGCTAATTAGAAAATCAGTGCATGACCACAGAATTTTTTGTATCAAGCACATATTCCCTACAAAGCTCAAATATATTCTTCTGAAAAAAATAGGATTCTCTAGCAATGTTCCCCACTTTCCTGCACTTAATACCCACCAGGCTGTCCCTTTACTCTTTATGTTACTCCCTTTAGTCTCACTTCTATTTATTGGTATAATTACCCTGTTGTTGACTTCTTTGTTTGTCTTCATGGGAGCATCCCAGAAGAAATTTGCAAGTTTGTATTTGGTACAATTTATCTTATTTACGTTTGGAGATATTGAGGTACCTTGTTCTCTTCCAGTCTCCAAAGGACCCTCATTCTTCTCCACTCCTCTTTTCTGCAGCAAGGTTAGCCCTTAAATCAACACCAGATGACTTTCTTGAGTGCCAGCAAAACTCCCAGCACCACCCAAAGTTTATTGTTTAGGTATCCTCTCCAGAGCTGTCTCTTAAGTCCTTTTTCCTGTTCTGTCTGATCCAGAACTGCTGGTAGCCCCTGTTTTTTCTGCTTCTTGTGGCATCTCATATTTCTGATAGGCCAGGGCACTCCTATTTAGAAAGTCTTTTGTAGCTTTCCATTGATCTCAGAAATGCTGTCCATGAACCATCCAAAACAAGAAGCAGGAACCTGGCTCTATCAGTGGGGACACATTGATGCTTAACTCTCACCCTCAGTATCAAGTGGGGAGGGGAAAAAAAGTCAAAGCTGTGTCAGGACACAGTGCACAGCAGGATGCTGTGCTGGCTGCATTTGTCATGCATCTCATCATTTCATGCATCTCATCATCTCATGCATCTCATGCACCAATACTCATCCGTGTCCCCGATTCTCTGTCAAGACGAGAGAGTTGATTCGACCCCAACTCAGCACAGGACATGAGCTAACAACAGCAGTGTGGGTTGGAATGGAGTCTTGAGCATAATGATGGTGAGGACAGCCTTTGGGATATAATTTAGACCTGTCATAAACCAGGTGAGCCTTTAATGGGAATAATGCCTGGGCCACCTGTGATGGATTAGCTACCTTCCTGGCTAGTTATTACAGGCTGACGGATCAGAGCTAGCAGGGATGGTCTCAGTGTGACAGTGCTTATGGTGGGGATTGGTGAGAAGGGCAAGGAAAGGCATAATTCAGGACTGTGAGAGTGTGTTGTGGTTTGAACCAACAAAATGACATATTGGAGAAGGGGTCTGAGGAAGGGTGGCTCTAGCACAGAGCTGTTGGTAGGTGGAGAAACAGGCCAGCATGCCTCCAGCTGTGGTGGGTGTTTGGGTGACCTGTGCTAGCCTGAAAACCTGGAGCTTCCAGGTGCAGCTGTGTTCCTCCTGGTGCTGTGTTTCCTTCGGTCCACTGGTTTGGGCTGCAGGGTTCCCATTTACGTGATACTAATATTTTTTCTTTTGTTTCTCCTAGCCACGGGGGACCTTATCAGATAAAAGAACTTGGTGGAGTGACAGAGACTGATTAACTGTGAGGTGGAATGGGAATTTTATTTCTGTTCCCATAAACACCTGAGTGACAGTCAACTATGTGTGACTGGTCTTATCAATAACAGTTTATGTGAGATGGGCTTGAACTAAAACATTTTGTATTTAAACATCCACATCTTTGGAGACTTGAATCTTAGCAATATTAGGTAAAGAAATCAAATACTGTACTATTTCAGCATCGGGGAACAACTGAAATAAAACGGCAATGTTTCATCAAGACATGACAAAAGCTGTGTAACAAAATCTGGGGGTATTCCAAGGGGTAATTCCCTGGAAATTAAGGTCAATATGTGAGATTTTGACTGAGATATTTAAGAAGATGGTAGAAGGAGTATTTTATATCTGATTGCTCTTTTTCTCATGCGTCACTTTGTAATGGAGGATTAAGGGGTTTGTGATGAAATTACAACTGCTTTTAAAACATGAACAAGGAAATGCCTCTCTGGGGTTTTCAGGAGATCTCTGCCTTTTGCAATCAAGGCTTAATTTTTAAATGCAACAGATTATCTATTATTATTATTACAGAATAATAAACTGAGCCTTCATTGGGATCCAAATCCTCATTTTCAGTCAAAGGCTTAGGTAACAAGCAGACTGCAGGTTTTGAAGTTTGAGCGAAGCAGGACCTCTAGAGGGTAACAGTGTCTGCCACCTTTCATTACTGTGAGCCATACGTAAGGATGAAGGGAGCCACAAGAGACCATCTAGATAAGTGCCTGGTATTTAATTGATTTTCTGGAGACCTTTGTAAGACTTTCAGCCACCATGGCATATCAAGGATAAAATATGTTGCTGGAAAGTGTCACTTTCCACTTCTGCCAGCAGAGCCTCTTGTTCATGATGATCCACAAAGCTCACAGACCTAAATGAGATGGAAGGGCTTATTTTCAGTGAAAATGCTGTCTCAGATCAGACTGGAGGAAAATTTCAAAAGCCTATAATGGCAGGTAGTAATTGGGCCATGTCTTCTCTGTGCTGGATAGCAAGAGAAGGACAAAATACTTGTGCATGTACCATGTGGGTACAGAAGAAAACATCCCTCTCCTGACAGTTTCCCATTTTGAACCCAGAAGCTTATCTTCATCCTTCTTTGTATGGTGTAAAATAAATAAATAGATAGGACCTCTGAGCTCTGTTTTTCCTTTTCAACCCTGATTTTTTGCTGTGCAGTTTTCTAAATAAAGAACCCAGCATTTTTTCTGTGCCTTTCTTTTTTTTCATCATGACTTCCAGAGATAACCTATGATTGCCACATCACTATTTTTTTCCCCTTCACATTTATCAATTATTTTCCAAAGGACAGTTAACCAGCTCCTTCAGCAGGATTAATTTCTGACCAGAAGGTTGCTCGGTGGGACCTGACAGATATGGCATTGCAATCCCCCTGTGTCAGTTTAGGATGCTGTAGCATCACTGCTGAGATGGCTCTTAACAGAAATCATACTAGTACTATTAGAATCTGGAATAAGCACCAATGTGAGAGGCAAAAAGTGGTTAAAGATGTGAAAGACAGGCAAGATCTGGCATGAATCTTAAGAAGGCTGTGAGAGTTATAATGGAGAGGACTAGTATGTGATGAAAACAAAAAAATGAGAGAAAAAGGGAGAAAAAAATTAAAAATAGAGAGGAATTCTGGAGGGTGGAGAGACTGAAATATATAGGGGGATGAAAAATGAAGAAATCCTAGCAATATTTGCTGTGCAGTCTTTTAACATTTTCATAAACAGATCATCTTCTGAGGATCCTGTTTAGTAGTTTAGTTGATAGAGTAACAGGGAAATGACTCGTGATTTATTTGAAAGAAAAAAATTTGGTATTACATAGATATTTCTTTCTCTCTTGTAATGTTAATGTCTGTTCAGCACAGAAGTGCCTATTCTACAGGTCTTTGATTTAGTTGTTTAGCTCTACTTACTAGCTTTCTTGACTGTCTTTGATTCTTTTGATGGCTTTGCATTTAATGAAAACTGAAATAGTTTAATTTTCTGCTGGTGTGAGTGGACATAGCTGTGGAGACAGTGGAGAATCTGGCAGTGTCTAATAAATCAATAAAATAGGCATGTGTGGTGTGTTTACATAATCACAGAATCACAGAATGGTTTGAGTTGGAAGGTACCTGTAAAGACCATCTAGTCCAACCACCCTGCAATAAGCAGGGACATCTTCAACTGGATGAGGTTCCTCAGAGGCCCATCAAACCTGACCTAGAATGTTTCCAGGAATGGGACATCTACTACCTCTCTGGGTGGTACCACATCATCCTCATCATGAAAAATTTCTTCCTTCTATCTATTATAAATCTAGACTCTTTTAGTTTAAAGCCATTGCCCCTTGTCATGTCACTACAGGTTCTGCAAAAAGGTCCATGCACATCTTTCTTATAAATTCCCTTTAAGTACTGAAAGGCTGCAATAAGATCTCCCTGAAGCTTTCTCTTTTCCAGGCTGAACAACCCCAACTCTCCTATCCTGTCCTCCCTCACAGGAGAGGTGTTCCATCCCTCTCATCATTTTTGTCATCTCCTCTGGACCCACTTCAAAGAGCCCATGACTTTCCTGTGCTGAGGGCTCCAGAGCTGGATGCAGTACTCCAGGTGAGATCTCACCAGAGCAGAGTAGAGTGGCAGAATCACCTCTCTTAACCTGTTGGCCACGCTGCTTTTGGTACAACACAGGATATGGTTGGGTTTCTGGGCTTCAAGTGCACATTTCTGGCTCATATACATGAGCTCATACATGACCCAAGTCCTTCTCAGCAGGACTGCTCTCAATCCCTTCATCCCCCAGACTGTATTGATACCAGGAGTTGCCCTGAACCAGGTGCAGGATGCTGCATTCAGGCATTTTGAGCCTTTGTTTGAGCTGCCCTTCACACAGGGCCCACTTCTCAAACCTGTCTAGGTCCCTCTGGGTGACATCCCATCCCTCATGCATGTGAATCACGCCACTCAGCTTGATGTCGTTCACAAAGCTGCCGAGAGTGCTTGATCCCATTGCCTATGTCACTCATGAATATATTAAACAGTAGTGGTTCTATCTATCTATCTATCTATCTATCTATCTATCTATCTATCTATCTATCTATTACCTATTTATCATCTATTTCACTAGTTTTAAGAAAATGATGCCATTCGTGTGACCTTGGGATAGCTCATAGGTGTTTTTCTTCGTAAAATGGGGACAGTGCTTCGTTCCTCATACCTATGTTTACAAAGGATGACACTAAAGTCATTCAAATGTGTTTTTATGTGGAGTTACCACTTTTAGTTGGGACCTGTTGGTGTCATCATAGAACAAATATTGCTATTGTTACATTGCACACTGTAGAGTGCTTTGGAACAAAATTCAATTGAGGATCTAGGCTTTATCTTTCCCACTTACCTATTTGTATATGGAAAGTGTAGTAACCTATTTTTAGGTTCTAAATTGTTTTGTTTTCAAATAGTAGGTATATTTTATGCACATCTGATTGATTGCTTCAGTTCTTGAGCTGTCCTAGTGAAACAATCAGGATAACTCGCTTCATGTCATTTCAACATCTATGTTGACACTATTTTGATTCTTATATGGATACAATCAGAGTATCATCCATCTATTTATTTATTTTTGCTTCATACTGTGTGGAATCAAAGACATTTTAACAGGGTAATTTTGGGGTCACTTCAAGAAAAATGAGGCTACTTAATCTAAAGTTTGTATGTATATAATATTTGAAAAATAATTGATAAACATTTTAGTACCTCTCTTGTTGACTGAAATTTAGTTATAGGTGAGTAGATTAAAAATGACTGACATAAGAGATGTAAAAACCATATTATTCTTAGTTGTGCTACATTGAATTAATTTTTGAATTGAATTAATTGAATTAATTTTAATTGATCGGCAGACCCTTGGCTCACCTCAGTGAGCTAGAATATGGCTTTTCCAATGGATTTGATGGAAATGCTTAAACGTGTGTGAACAACACTGTGAAAGAACCATACTCTCATAAATAAAAGTGATTACCTGGAAATAAGTTGAGACACACTTGGGAGAGGGATTCTCGTATATATATTAATTCCATGAAAGTTCTATATGGAAACAAATTACAAGGAGCACTTCCATTCAAGTTTTAATATATAGTAGTTTCTAAGCATCTTGGCTCCAAGAGCCAAGATTAAATATTGCACTAGCAAAGATAACAGAAAAAAATGGTAGGAAGAATTGAATCAATGCACAGAAAGAATAGTTTATTAGTGTTTACTGAACATGGAGGACAGAGGTGTTCAAATTACCCAGCCAGTAAGAGAGAAGATTAACACCAGACTGGAAAAAGGAAAATAAATCCTTCTTCAAGCTAACTATGCAGAGGGTAGTGATTTCAATGAAAATGACTAACACCTGGCCTTTAAGACAGCATACAAATCTTGTGACTCTTGCTGAAGTTTGTTGAAATCAATGGATTTTCCTAGACAAAGGAAAGTAATGTAAATTTTCAACTCTCAGATAGTAAATAAAGATTGTTCTGTTTGTGTTGGCATGCTGGACAAAAGTCTAAAGTGCATTGGAATGATTAATTACTTTTTGTCCTTAGTAAACCTATTGCTATAGATAGAAAAATTAAGACAATTTACTTAATTGCCTTAATTTTAAAATCAAAGTTCCACAGGAAAATCAGAGATGTTCAGAAATTTGTTCCCATTCCCATTGGCTTCCAGCCCTATGTTTGTAACCATAAGACCATCTAGAATAGTTATAATTCTGTGTAAGTTTACTTTTTGTAATCAATATTTTATCCAGTTGAACAGTACATCAGCAAGCATTTTGGGGGAGAAAAAATTCAAGGCAAGTCTGAAATCTTTCCCTTTGTGGTTCTAATAATTCTTGGACATTTTAAAATCACAAAGTCCTTATTTCAGCTACTGTGTTGTTATTCTATGCAGGTTGAACTGGAAGATATTATATTTTCTTTTGTCATTCTGAGTGTCCAAAGAACTTGCCTGGAAAAAAAGACTTATGCTACATGTGAACAATTTATGGAGGGAAAAGAAAGATAATGCAGGAAGATCTATAACCATATACCATACTAAGTGCAATAGTCCTGCTGCATATCATTTAGCAGAAGCTCTGAGCAGTTGTACTAAATAACAGAGGTGTGCATATTCCTTAAGCACTGATAAGGGGTGGAATGATTCACAGTAATTCATGAATCCATTACAAGTCTTTTCATTTTTAATGGACTGGGTATGCTTGTTTCCTGCGGCATAGTAAAGCTGCAGTGATGGAAGGAGCATCCTGCTGGCCTTTGCACACCTGATCACAAAGGTTGAAATTTTGTTTATGACTTCAGCTTCAAAAGTACCCTCAAGATTGTCACCTCATGTGAATTAGAGTATAATAGAGCAGCTGAAACCTAAAGAGTTCTGTTTTATGATTCGAGTTTTCTATTAATTGCAATTCCTGGATGTTCTGATTTTGCTTTTCTGGTTATACTGCTACTAAATACTGCTATGCTCTGGACATATATGAAGAAATCTTACTGAAATCTTAACTTTACACTGGCTTCTCTCCCTCATGTTACCCTTGGCACATCTGTATCTGTTAGATAGCCAACTGTAAAGTGGTTTGAGGGAAATTCTGTGGAGAAAACAGATATGAAGGGATGGGTTTTCCCTGAACATAAATCTCTGGCCAAGGGTATTTAAATACAAAATATTTGAATTCAGGACAGTGCAATCATTTGGGCTATGCTGTAATATCTTTTTTGAGAAGAAATGCTATTAACTTCTCAGATTCCAGTTAATACAGTGAAGTTCCTGTTTAATTTTGTGATGGATTTCAGCAGGCATACACGGAGTCAGGTAAAGCAATAAAATTACATATCAATATGCTGTGATTCAGAATGTTTGTTAAAACCACTTGCTTTCACATTTATGTTTTTATTGATTCCTTGGTAGAACAGCATTCTCAGAACAAGGTACTATTTATATAAAACTCAGGTAGGAAACAGCTGTGTTTAGTTTAATATATCTTTTTCAGAACACCTGCTTTTTTAAAAAAGTAACATTATTTTGAATACTGAGAGCCAGAACTGAGCAGACGTTTTCAATAAACTTCTTGGACATCAGGGCAGTTATGGGATTGTTAAGCAATTCAAGATGAATGACCTTGCAAAAAGTGAAAGAAAAGGGAAAACAATATGTTTTCTAATGGAAAATTTTTTTTAATGTCATTTGTTATTTTTAAAATGTTACATGATTATGTTTTTAAAAATAACATCTTAACATTCAAAGTGTTCTTAAAATGAAAGAAAGGTTAGGACAATAATCTTAACAAGAATGTTTTTCCTTTACAAAGAAAAATATTTTTGAACAGTGGAAGTCAAGCTGAACTTTCTTCTTATTATACAAAAACATATGGAAAATCCCCCTGTTTGTGGAGCTTTGGCAAAAGAACTAGCAAAAGAACAGAGAAAGAAAAGGGGGAATCCAGAGAAAAAAGTTTGGGATTTAAGCACTAAATAGGAATGTAGTGGTAATCATGCAGGAGGTAGATGCTTGATGTTGAATTATTTGGCTGAAAGTTAAATGAAGTAAATTACTTATTCTAAAAGTACTCCATTCTTACAATTCTTTTTCTGCCATTATTTTCCAACAAATTTGCTTACCCAAAACTGTATGGAAAGATAAGATTCAAATATTGTAGGTAAGGCTAGAGGAATTTAGAGGAATTATTCAAGTCATTTAGCTAGTCTGATTGATGGCAAAATTTTCCTTCAAATAACTTGTTTGTGAATTGGAGCCTTCCTATTCACAGCTGAAATCCAGCTGTGTGCAAAGAGCCTCACAGAAGCTTTATGTGTCACTTCCATCTCAGTTAAAATGTGTTTTGAGGACTCATGTGGGACTGGCATGATGAATAGACCATGTTCTGGCCTGCTGCGCAGGGGTGAGTTTTATCCTTTCTGACCGGCTAAAAGGATATGAACCTTAAATAAAGCACATATTGACACTGTAAGACACTATTAAGGTCCACAGTGTACCATGGTGATGAACCATGACCAAAGTGCTCCCAGGGTTGTAATAATTCATTACTGAAATAGCTTCCTTCTAATGACTAAGGTGGACTGCATCAAAGAGCTTGGACTCCTAACCCCCAGGTTTGTTATATAGCATTAAATAAATCTCACTTTCTGTTCATTTACATGCTGTATCAAAGGTCATAAATCATAGCTGACATCAAGATTTGGACAAGATTTGGATAGGTATCTGTAAGGATCTCCATCTGATTATTGGATTAATTTCCTGTAAGGCAAGCCTGGGTTTGCAGTCCCAGAGGTGATAGGTACCTGTGGATAGTGCTGAGAAATACCTTCCTATTTGCATGAGCTATTGAGCCAGTTGTCCTATAGCTGTTTTCTTAAAATTTCCAATTATATTTTTATTTTGGCAATAGATGAACTCTGTTGTTTCAGGTGAACATCCCAGCTATCAGGGAATACAGTCATGTTTCCTTGGAATATTTAAGGTCCATTGATCTTTAATGTTTTAAAACTCTACAAGAAAACAGCATGATAAGAAATGGAGGGTTCATCCTCCCTCAGGTACCACCACTGGGTATTCCTAGGAGCTGAGGGAGGTGGGAATTAGTCCCATTTAATGATGGAGAAAGTAGAAGGTTGATGTCTCCTAGCCTGGGTCAGTGCTCTAACCACTGTATCGCAAGAGAAAAGCACTTCATAGAGCACTCAAAGTGCTCTTCTAAATAGAAAGTGACAGCTACCACCTTATGAATATCTCAGGTTTTTCAGTGTATATTTGATACACTCTAAAATGCAGTATTTTAAAAGCAGACTGAGATTTCCCAGGACATCTGTCTTGAGAGAATCAAAACTACCCTCTCCAGCTTTGGTCCTGATCCTGTAACAGCTCTTTCCTCAAATTTCCCATATTTAGAATATAAGAAAAACAGCTAGGGCTTATTATATTCCTTTCACTCCCTTATCTTTTCTGGAAATCTGAGGAAACTATTATTTTGACTGATAAACGTCTAACTTGGTCACATTACAAATGAGCAGTAGATAGCCACCACCTATTAAGTGAATAGCTAATTTCCATAAAGATCTTGGTTTACATAAAATTCATTAGAGAATGCATAAATTGCATATTTAACTGCCCAGTAGAGAAGAGTTTATTTAATAACAAACAACGAAAGACCTGAAATATAATTAATGCCATGGAATGTAAACATCTGGAAACATTTAATAGCCAGTGAGCTATCATTTCCTCCTATCATCAGAGATATAAGAATATTATAACATCACCTTGCTCAACCTCTACCATAAAGTTAATTACCTTTGGATAGACCCTGTTTAACTGCTCATAAAATTGATCTGACTTTCCAGTTTTTATAGCAACTTGTATGTCATCAACAAAAGTGCTTGGAATAAATAAGAATTTTTTCCATCTCTTTGATACAATCACAAAATTAAAACTAAATGGATGTTCTAATGGATCTCGGCACAAGCACTAGATATCTCCAAAATACACCAGAACAGCATGGATGCACAGGCTCTTTAACATTTTTCTGATAGAAGGGATATATGAAGAGGTAGTTACTTAATATTCTGACACTGTTGAGTCTCTGAGATACCACTCCATAAAGACCAGTGTTCTGAAATAAAGATGTTGAGGAACTTGGTAAAATTCTGTGTTGTTACACAGAAAAAGACATTCTTAGCAATTTCACAGAATCATTCACAGCAAAGAATAGAATAGCATGGCATGGCATAGCACAAAATAGCATAGACTAGACTAGACTAAATTGTTTCAGTTGGAAGGAACCTGCAATGATCATCTAGTCCAACTGCTTCACCACTTCAGGGCTGACCAAAAGTTAAAGAATAATATTAAGAGCATTGTCCAAATGCCTCTTGAATAATGAGGTTTGGGGCACCGGTCACCTCTGTTGGAAGGCTGTTCCAGGGTTTGACCACCCTCTCGGTAAAGAAATGATTCCTAATATCCAGTTTGAACTTCCCCTGACACAACTGTGAACCATTCCCACACATGCTCTCACTGGATACCAAGGAGAAGCACCTCCTTCTCCACTTCCCCTCCTCAGGAAGGAGCAAAAAT